>JBAMYA010007988.1:0-17857 GCA_037176975.1 Arrhamphus sclerolepis | reverse complement strand
TCTAGATTTTTAGCTGCAACATTCAGATGGCAGGGTTAGAAATTGGTGTTAACAACATGAAAGCATGGATCCATCCTGCATTGTATCAACGATTCAGGCTGATGGTGGTGGTATAATGGTGTTGGGGATATTTTACCGGTACTGGTATACCAATACCAGTATAGTACTGCGGTACTAGAGTTTTGAATATGGTCCTATACCAGAATTTTAAAACAAATGGTACTTTGTTTATTTTTTGAAACCAAACAAATTGGTAAATTGGAGCCTGTCCCTTTAAGCACAGCGAGGCCAGCGAGTGTGACGTTGGTGCCAAACTGGAATTGTAATATTTGCAGGTTCAGAATTATCAATGTGTACTTGCTTAGATATTATGGCAATGCTAATGTTCTTTGGTAACGATTACACCCATATTATGTGTTTTAATCCATTAAAATTGCAAAAGAAAAAAAAAAAAAAAGCTTAAGCCACTCCTGACAGTTAAGTTTTAATAAAGAATAAATCATGTTCTGCTGTGCTGAGGTAATAAGAGATTTTATGAGGTTTTTGATTGGTTAAACATAATTCACGGTTGCATCCATGCTCTATTTGAATGAGATGTAATCTATCACCCCAGTTCAAAAAAAAAAAAAAAAAGGTTGGGATGCAGTGTAAAATACAAAAACAAAGTTTAATGATTTGCAAATCTCATTAAACCCATATCTTATCCCGAGTAGAATATTAAAAGAAAAATCAGATGTTGAATCTGACTTTTTATCATTTCATGGAAAATAACAGCTTTGTGCTAAGAGTTTCTTGCCCAATTTGGGTTGTAAGGAGTTTTATTCACTTTATACATTTTTACTCTGATGGCAGCAACACGTCTCACAAAAGTTGGAACTGGGTGATGTCTACCACTGTGTAGCATCCCCTCTTCCTGCAACAACTGTCTGCAAACATCTGGGAAGTGAGGAGACTAGTTACTGAAGTTTTAGGAGAAGAATGTTGTGCCATTCTTGTCTGATACAGGACTGGACTGTAGTTGCAGTCCTGGGCCTTTCTTGTTGGATTATTCATTTTAATATGCGTCAAATGTTTTCTATTTGGGAAAGGTCTGTACTGCAGGCAGTGAGCCAGTTCAGCACCTAGACCCTTCTCCTGTGAAGCCATCCTGTGTTGTGAAGAATGCAGTATGCTGTTTAGCATTTTCTTGCTAAAATATGCAAGGCCTTCCCTGAAAAAGACTATCTGGATGGGAGCATATGCTCTAATTGCTCTAAAACCTCTATAGTCTTCAGCATTGATGGAGCCTTTCCAGATGTGTAAGCTGCTCACGCCACAAACACTAATGCAACCCCATACCATCAAAGATGCATGTATCAACCGTCCGCTGATAACAAGCTGGGTGAGTTCTCTCCTCCTACTCCTAACGACACAACATCCATGTTTTCCAAGAGAGGATGGTGGCATTTATAGATGTGTTTACTTATGGCTTCTTCTTTAGATGATACAGCCTTAACTTACATTTGTAGATTGCACAATGAATTGTGTTCACAGACAGTGACCTGTGGACCATGTTTCTGAACCCATGTGGTGATGTCCAGTAGAGAATCAGACCTTTTGTAACAAAATCAAAATGGAGCAAATATTTTCAATGAAATGGTTATATGTCTCAGTTCTTTCTATTCTATTGGGAATGAAATATGGGTTTGTGAGCTTTAGAATTCATTACAGTCTGTTTTTATTTATATCTAACACAACATCCTAACTTTTTGGAATTGGGGTTGTATATCAATATAAAAGTCTTGTATCACTTTGAGCCTACCCCTTAAATCTTGAGACAATCTTCAAATTATTTGGGAAACCTAAAACTTTTTTTTGTCTGCAGAAAGCAAGCTGAACTCTCATCAGTGCACACCACTGCTGCTGTGAGTGGCTGAATTTTCAAGCTGCATTTTATCACAGTATTGTGGGCCATTTTTCTTATTTAGTTTCAGTGTTCAGTGTGTCATACTTTCAGAACGAGATCTAAGAAACCAGTTGTGTGAACATAGAAGACGGGTACAAATCTTGTGTTTGTGTGTATGTGTGGATGTGATTTTCAACATTATTCCACCTTTCCTTATCAGCCATTTTTTTTGCGAGGTTTGATCCACACTAACCATTTTGGTTCATGACGCTCAATCACAGCAGGAGTCCAGGTTTTGACTCTCACTTCTCCTGTGCATTTACTTCCGTGCCCTTCAGAGCTTACATTGTTGCTTCAGCTTGGAGTCAGCAAGGAAGTGCACCCGCTAGTATCAGCATGAAGTCTGACTATTTTTTTCTACTTCTACACTCCAAATGTAGTTTAACCAAAAGCTCATTTGTTCATATTCCAATACATTTTGGCACCGTCTCCCAAGAGTTTTTTCTCTCCTCAAGGGGCTGCGAGCTTGAATTCCTTGTGGTGTAGTGTTTGATTTATGCAGCTCTTCTCTCTGTATGCGATGTGTTCACCGATGCAGTAGTGATGGAGTGAGACGCCCCTGCAGAAACGGATTTAGTGAGCACCTGTCCTGTTGTTCCTTGCTTGCACAGTGGCTTCATAGTGGCTTCCTTTTGCATTTTTTCTCTTCGTTACTTGAGGGATTTGTCGTCTCTCCCAGGCTAATAACCAGGATTCCTTAATCCTGCTGCTCTCTCTTTCTTCTTCCGACCGGAATGTTATTAATGATCTTCTGTGTGTATGTTGCATCATTTTCATTCGTCTGTAATAAAATTTACAGACTAATAATGATTCAGCAGTCCATATAGAAATAATTTCTAAACATGTTGAACTTTATGAAGGGTGATATTTTATTGATTTCAGACATTTGTCTATGCATATTTCATCATTCCAGCTTTTGAGCTGATTATTAAGGTTGCAGAGGCCATAGGTGACAATAAACAGCCCCCCAGAATCTCGCTGAATTTTTTTTGTGATTTTTGCGATCAAAAATGCAGCAACTTTTCACCAAAATTGCAGTGAAATTGCAGAGCTCCATATGCCTATTTTTGTTACAAGAAAATGGAAAAATTGCAATTTGAGGCAAAACAAATGCAACATTTCTTTTATTAAAGATGAAAACAAGATGCCGTCTCCATTTTAACATAATTGGCTTGAAAATCTGTCTCAAAACTGTAACCATAAAGTCCATATAAAATGCATGCTATTCAGTTTTTTTTTTTTATTGCAATTTCTTATAACAGTAAGAAGATGTAACTTAAAATTAAGAACAGATGGAATTCTCTTGCAACTTTAATTTTATGCAACTAACTCAGTCTTAGTAGAATATTGTTAAAGACAAAACTTATTCAGCTATTGCTGCAATTTCTAAAAACTAACCAGCTAACTTTAATGTTGTTCGGAGGAGTTTCTTTCTGTAAGTAACTAAATAAATAACTAAATAAAATCACCAAAACTAATCTTTTTGATTGAGTTCTCAGAACCAAACAGGATAACTGCGTGCATTTAGTTATTAAAATTCAATTCTGGTTATATTTGAGGTTAAATCCAATAATATAAAACTGTAAAAGCAGACAATTCTAAACTGCTTAAGTCAACCTCAAGAAAAAAAGAGGTACCATTTCATATGTATGTAAATATGCCTGAATTAAAACGACAAACCCTCACACATCTTGTCTGTGATGGTAAGTTGTCTGTTACTGGCGCAGAGTTGAAATATTTTGTTGTAGAAAAGTGTATATCCAGCAAAGATTTTTGTTTGTGATCCACCACCATAAATAACATCTCCTTTCGTGCATAATATTTGGAAATTGTTTTGTAAGTCTTTCACAGTTTTTGTTGTCAGATGACAGCAGTTAGCTTTCATACTTTCACAGATTGATATAGATATAAACCTGTCTAATTATCAGTGGAGCTAGCGTTTGTAGTTTCACTTCCAGACCTGTGGGACTTGTATCTCTATTTCTCTCCATTTATGTACTGGTTTAGTTCTGTTTTTGCTCTGCGTGACCAAAAATGGCAGAGATAAAAATTGCAAAAAAAAAAAAAAAAAAATGCAATCCTCCGCATATTTTGCAGACTTTGGTTGAATTTCAGTTAAGTATTGTGATTGCAAAATCCTGAAGGGACTGAATAAAGTCGATGATGATTGAAATAGTTTCCATCATATAAGCGTTGCATTCATGTTATCTGCATTTCTTTCACAATGATGTGCCTGTTTTTGAAGGATAGTTTGAATGAAGCAGCATGAAAGAAATGTTTGTCCAGAGATGGTTTTGGTACTTGTACAGACTAAAATGTACATTTAGAATCCAAATTATTTTTATTTGTCTTCATTCAATTTTTTATTTTTTTACTGGATAGAAATTACAGTAAAATTAGATGCCCAGTAGATGACAGCAAGAAAGACCATTTACAAATTAATGTTATAAATGCAGGATGGTGAAAACCATTTCAATATAGTGTTTCTGACTATATGGTGGGGCAGTTTTTATTTATTTTTTGCAAACAGCATATTTCTATATTTAGAGACACATAAAATCACTGACCACGCCTTCCAAGCTTGTAAGCCTTGCTGGCCCATTTATGAAATGACATTATTAAGCGTGTTAGGGCTTAATATTGCTATGAGGAAAGATTTTTATATTTAGGATACCTCCACGTCTTACCTTTATTGAATAAAATTCCAAATGATCAACGGTATCCAACTTTGGTTTGATTGATGTAACCCACAGATATTTTACAAATGATCTCTGTAAGTAATGCCTATGAGAAAACGTTGAATTCAGTCTGTATGTTAGAATTAGCTTCACTCATTTCCATTATAAGCTGCTGTTCACTTTGTGAAGCATAAGCAACATGCGTCCTCTCCGTTTCTGAATCCGTAAATCTGCTTAAGGAAGCCGTGAACATGCACGTACCAGGATTCAGTACATCTGACTTGACGTAGCCACGAGTTCTCATCCTAACCTGGCGTTACCACATAATACGGCAGAATGAGACATCCCAGATCTCTTCATTCTACTCTTGTGCTTCAGGCTTCAGATGATGTGTTTTACTGTTAAATCATCAACAGAAAATATTCTAAGCGTCACTATGCAATTATAGGCATATTTAGCCCAATAACCATGATGATGAAATTAATTATTGTTTTATTTTGTACAATAAACATACATTTTTGAATTTTCGCAATTTGACAACCAGTCAATTATTCCAGTTTTTATTAATTAAAAAAAAAGTTAAAGCCCAGTGAATAGCTTAAAATGTTATAAATGTAACTAGTTAACTTCTGTTGGTTAACTAAAATATAGGGTTACCCAAAACTGAAAAATAATGTACGTTAAATTAAAAATATATATATTTAAAATATATATTTTGGGGGATTAGAATTATTGAATTGCATTAAATATTCATAGTTTTTGGTTTGTGAGAATATTAGATGAACAAAATTGGACTTTAAATTGACTTACATAATTGGATTTACTAGTGGACTCGTATCTTATTAAATCCTATTGATCTGAGAGTACAATAATGATTAGACAGTAATGAACATTGGAACAGCCATGTCTCCTTGTATACTGTTTGTAAGTACTGCCCGGCTGTTTCTCTGGGCCACCAAAGTATGCTTGAGCTGATGCAGTGGAGTGAGGAGAACAGAGATGCCTCCACAGGGAGCGATGCCTTCCTGACATCTGTCTGTAGTACAGTCATCATCTCACCTTAAGCAGAAAAAAACAGTCAGTGGCATACCAGACCTATAACCTGAGCCAGTCTATCTATTCATGTAAAGTGAGCCGTTGACAGGAAGTTCCTCTCCTACAGGAATACAGTGTTAAAGGAAGTACACTAAAGACAAATGTTTCCTCTTGACTGAGGAATGTGTGTATTGGTGTCTAATTTCTACCTTTAAGCTGTATGTGCTTCTTTAGCCAGACTTTCTAGAAAGGTCAAAAGAAATTGTTTATTCAATAAACTTTTTATAGTTGGAAAAAAATATATACCCTGGAGCTCAATAAGTAACTACCAACCCTCACCACAACATTTCAGGCAACTATGATGATGAACAAATTGGAAAAAGAAGGTAATGTTTTGTTCAAAATGGAACTGCTGCTTTGGCATTAAATACCCCTGCTTTGAAGGCTTTGCCAGTATTTGTTTGATTTTGACTATGAGCATTTCCAAACAAGCATTAGGCCATGAAAGTATTATCAGTCCTAACCAGAGAATAAAAATAAAACAGTAGCAAATAACTCTATTTGTTGTTAGAACACCTCTCTGTCTGTTTACCATGCGGCACATCAGTGTGACATTGCAAAATGCTTTTGCCGTTTACCACTTTATTCAGCTGTGGATGTTGATGTCACCCGTGGAAATATCTCAGCTTCTATGCTGGAGGGGGAAAAAAAAACAAAACAAAAAGCAACAAATCTCATTACAGTTCACGTTTAGCTTTTGCAAATTTGAAGATGGATAATGTGTCACAAAGCTGGTTTGAATGAAATTATGGTATTAACTCATTTCGATGTAATGTATGGTGTATGTGTAGTTTACCTTTCAAGCATATTTATATACATGAAGACACAGCCAGTCATTTTCAGTTCTCAAGTAATTTTTATTTAATATTTCTAGTTTCTTCCGAGGCTGAAAAGTAAAGTGTTTTTTTTTTTTCAATTAATTTTTTTAATTTTTTTAAGTTTTAGAAGATTTTTTACAACTAAACCTTCACTCTCAATGAGTCTTTTTTTGGTTTAAATTTGGATTTGCAAAAAAGATTTAAGTGTTAAATGAATATCTCCTATTTCTTATTAATGTGGAGCAGTTCATGAAGTGAACAAAACTCTGTACAACTGAAATTAGACAGGAAACTGATGCACAAAGGTTTTAAGCATATAACAATGTTTACAATGTATGCTCTTGATTTGATGACATATTAGCAAAGTTGGATTCATGCAACCTCTGCACGTGTTTTAAATTCCTCTTCAGCTGGTTTGTTAAAGACCAGAAAAGGTAGCTCACAATCAACTTTTT
The DNA here is from genome assembly GCA_037176975.1 of Arrhamphus sclerolepis. Lineage (NCBI taxonomy): Eukaryota > Metazoa > Chordata > Actinopteri > Beloniformes > Hemiramphidae > Arrhamphus > Arrhamphus sclerolepis. Next base: position 10,866 of record JBAMYA010007988.1, on the reverse strand, counting down.
GTGTAATTGATACAGTCATATGAAAAACCTTTGTGCCGACATGGTAATCAACATCATCTGATCTTAACCAGCATTTGAAATTGTGTTACTGCAACATTTTTTAGACAATAACACATGACATATTACACCGGATCATTATCTTTCCAGTAGAAACTAATCTATGATGAAGAATCAATGAGTGAAGAACAAAATACACACTAGCTACTTCAATTACAATCAGTAAGGCGATGTTGTAGCCAGGTGGTGTTGATGAAATGAACTGAAATAGTTGGTCATCAGCAAGTGTGACCAGTGGAGAATTCTGGTGTGTGTTAAAAAAATGCAAAAAGAGGAGGAGCAATGATTTCAAAGGAGCATCATTTTCTGCCTGTTGTTCTCAAAATAGTTATTTCCTGATCATTTGGAGTCCATCGTTCAACAGTACGAACAGTCATTCACAAACAGAAAACATTTACCTGCTGGTCTTCCCACTAAGTTCCTCTCAAGGTTTGATGATGCAATGATACAAACAGCTTTCAGTTAGCTTGTTAAATGCTAAAGCTCACATCAGGAAAAGAAAACCTTCCCCTAAAAAGAACATGGTTGAGGTTTGCGTCTGAACAAACCGCAGGACCTTTAAAACGATGTGTTTCGGTGAGACAAGACTGACGATGTTTGCCCAGGATGCACAGCACCTGGATTGTAAACCCAAAAATCTTGTTTCAGGCAGAAAATGCTACAACTGGAACCTTAAATTAAGAAAGAAATAAAAAAAAATCAAAGCTGATCATCACGCGGATATTATATATGTTAAAATACTGTATGTTGTTTAATGTAGGTTTGTCTGTTTTGCTGTCACAGTGCAGGGGAGGAATTGGCATGAAGCTAAAGTATTATAGATGTTTGTTTGCATTATTTCCACTCTACAGAAAAAAATACCATTTTATAATTGTGCTAAATGTTCAAGACCATCTGAACTTTCATGTGTATTTATTTGTGCACCACATTCATTACCCTTGAAGGAACATTGAGTCATCCTCCTCCACACTGGCATTTTTTTTCCCCCTCAACAAAATTTAAGCCAGACACCTTATCAAGAGACTTCTGCTCGACAACTTTAGAGACTCCTTTATACAAAGAAAATGATTCAGCATTCATCAGCATCTATAGGCTGTCTTTTGAAGGAGCTGGTGAGTCACATATTGTTGTGGTTTGTTAAATTATTTTTCTGTAAATCTAGCTGTACATCTTACCTCTATAGTTGATTGCATGTGTATGTGTAATACATAGACTGAACATTGTCTATAAAGTAAACAGACTCCATTATTTGATTGCTAACTGTGATGACTATGAATCGTTTCTCTTTTTTGTGTTCAATTCAATTGGGATAAGCATACATCAGCAAGACAACAACAGTGTTGTAGAAAGCATATGAGCCTTGCAACTCCATAACCCCATGTACACCTCTGAACAGCTGGCAATTAAGGATTCATTATGCACGGTTGCACCACATCAGTGTTGATTTCTCATGGTCCTTTGCTCTTGGTAACAGTCCAGGATGGCTAAGATCTTATCAGAAAAAGTCCTGTCCTCTAATTTACTTTCTGTAAGAAAATAACTTAAATTCACCTTTGTAAACCAGCACAAAGACATTTTCATCTGATATTGTGTACCATTAAAATAGTGGATTTACCTCATATTACCCACAGTTGCCTCTAACTTTTTGATTGGCCTGAATTTTACAAGTCAACTCAAAATAATTGGACTTTGGAATAATTGGAAATAATTGGACTTGGTCTGAGAAAAGCTTTTAATATCACATAACATCACAATTCTGAAAGATACAGTCATGAAACTTGTTTTAACTTTTTGTCTTCATCCTCTGTTCCACAGTGATTAATATTTAGCTAAAGGTCTATTTTTTTTTTCAATTTTATCTTCTTATTGACTCACCACTACAGTAATTATTAGATCTCTGATTTTAGGTAATAATGCATATATTATACAGGAGACAAAGAGCTCAGATTCAAATCTTATTCTGAATCACGTTTCTTTGAATGTTTGGGGCAGTATTAGATTATACTATATTACAACTCAAGAGATTTATGTAGCAAGACTTCTTCACTGAAGCAGAGCTTTTATTTTCCTGGAAACAACTAAAACCTCACCTTATTCAGTCAAAGCCAGAAGAAACTTAGATAAACTCTCTTTTTTCATCTTCAAGGGAGGAGTTAAGTTTTTGTCATTTAACAAAAGGGTGCACCACATTTAATTTTATTTAGTGTAAACGTGTTTTCATTCTTTGCTGAGCATTCGGTCATGAAAGCTGAGAGTCAAGAAGACGCGTGAAGACCAGTCTTATAATTAGGAAAGGGTCAAAAAAACTATTTCACTGGTGGTGCTGAATAACGACAGTTTAATGACAAAAGTTCAACAAGACCTCACTGGCTCCTGTAAGATTTTCAGAACTCCCTGTATCTCCACAATATATAAATATGTGTGTGTGTGTCTCTCTATATATATACATGTATATATTGTAGAGTATTTGTATTTGCTGAAAACATTATTACAGTTTTAATGAAATGAAAAGAAGGTACAGAAACTCCTCTGGTGCATATTATTAATATTATTAAGTGAAAGCTTTAGGATAATTTGGATGATTGCAAAAAATGCACAATGTTTATTTCCCAAGTGTATATTTTTAATAGTTAATCTCTCTTTTTGATTTGATTAGTGAAAGCATCTTACTGCTTCCATCAAATGAGCAGAAGAGTATATCTACAGCTGGCAGCTCTAACATTCTAGAGATAATTTCTTGCAGAATATCATATCATCATCTTTTCTTTAGTTACACAAACCATGATCTTCTAGTGTATGACAAGGGGATATCTTAACTTTACATGACGGGTTAAGTTAAGATATCATTATTGGGAAAACCAGTTTTCTGGTTTTCCCAATAATGATGTTTTGTTTTTTTTCTTATTGGCCATTGCATGGAACTCTTTTGTCTTGATGGGACTCGCTGTGTTGTTATTATCTTGGCTCTGAGAAATACAGAGAATGATTAAACCCCACAGAGTGTGAAAGCAGGCAAATGGCATGAAGGTACTTACAAAAACAGTATGAAATGCAATATACTTCACAAGTCCATGCTATATGGTGGCAGCGATATCGCTGCCCTTCAAAATCTCAGGAACATCACAATCATAAAGAGTGTAAAAATAGGGAGAGGTGAGACGAGAGAGCCCTAGTAAGTTCCCTGATGGAGTCTTTCACAGAGGCAGATGACATGCAGGTTAAAAAAAAAAAGAAGAAAGAAAAAGGCCATACAATTCCATGACTTATGGTATGTTGATAGAATTACAGGCATCTACACAAACTAATCCTCTAGACCACAATTCAGTTTATTTACAGGCAGAGATTGTTCAGTTCTTTCACATATATACTGTCAATGATGGTATGTTGAAATGTCAGGAAATTCAAATTATTTTTTGATTATATGTTAATGGTTTGAATGGATGTAAAGGTTAAACAATCATCTGCTGCCAAAACAAATGTACAGCTCAGAAAATCTTTCAAAATGTATATTACCTCAGTATAAGAAACTTGTGAATAATGAATTTTATGGGTTAATTGCAAATTAAATCAGATAAGTGGCTCAGTGAAGGAAGGAAAAAATTCAGTACTTGTATCCAAGAAAGGCCTGAATGGAAGGTCTGAAAAAGACCCTGGCTGAAAATGGAAAATATAAATATGTTGTCAAAGTTAAAAAGTTCCTAAAGGTTTAGTTTACAAATTTACTTTTTTATTTTTGGTCTTACTGACGTCATCACTCCCCTTACATGCATACGTTAAAAATAACTTATATTTGTCTTTAGTTAGCTTAAAGATTTCTGCCACATTCTGCCAGACTGCAACAGATGATGAAAACCCAGGTGATAAATACCATCTGTGGCTTTCATAGAAAATTCATAACCATAGTAACAAACCTGACTTCTATTTCTAAAGAGACTAATAGAGAGCATGCTCAAGCTCAGACTGAAGGTTCTTCTCTAAACTCAAAGTACAGTGGCAAGAAAAAGTTTGTAAACCCCTTGAAATGAATTGATTTCTACATTATATTGCCATGCAAATATTATCTGATTTCAATAATATATAAACACAATGTACTTAAGTTGATAACACATTCACAGTGGTGAAGGACAAAGTCAGTGAGCCCATTGGTTTATTACTTCAACATAATCTAATTTTAGCCAGTAGTCTGCACAATAGTCCAGTTAAGGAGAAGAGTTTGGAGATGTGGTTTAGAAACTACTTAAAACTACTGATAAAAGACAGTCAAGTTTGCTGCTCATAAGAAGAATATGCTGATGCTACCTGCCTCCCAAAAGTGAGATCTCAGAAGACTTGGTCTGCACAGTGCTAAACTGGTCTCATTTATAGACTGTTTGTCCAACTATCAACTGATAGCTGTCTAGCCACTAGTACTGTGGCTACTCTTTGTGGGTGCCCATCCCAAATAACTCAAAATGAGCTACGCTTAGTCTGAAGAAGGCCCATGGGTACCTTCAGTACCTTCCATTTTCTCTGTGCAGACAGATCTGTTGGCTACTTTAGCCAAACCAAGCCAACTTTATTTATAAAGCACTTTAAAAACAGCAACCACTGACCAAAGTGCTGAACATAAAATGCACTTGCACAACAAAAACACATATTCAAAAACAAACAATAAAAACTGCAATGATAGAAATTAAGAATAAAATGAATAGACTAAGATGATAAATAAAAGTAATTAAAAGAAATTAAAAATTACAAGTCAAAGTCAACATCTCAAGCTGGGTTAAAAGCCTGGCAGAAAAGGTGGGTCTTAAGAGATGATTTAAAAATGGCCAAGGAAGAAGACTGTCTGATATTCAATGGTAACGCGTTCCACAATTTGCTCCAACAGCAAACGCCCTGTACCCTCTGAGCCTCCGCCAAGTCCTCGGTACATTTCGAAGCAGCTGGTCAGCTGATCTGAGGGACTGGGAAGGAGAGGGCAAATGCAACAGCTCAGACAGGTAGGGCAGGGCAAGATCATTCAAAGATTTAAAAACAAAAGGATTTTAAAATGAACTCTAAAATGGACATGCAACCAGTGCAGTGAGGATAAAACAGGAGTAATGTGCTCTCTCCTTCATATTCTTGTTAAAACCCGTGTAGCAGCGTTCTGCACCAGCTGAAGACGAGACAGGGCGGACTGGCTAACACCAATATACAAAGAGTTGCAGTAGTCCAGCCGACCGGTGATAAAAGCATTGATTCCGGTTTTAAAATGATCCTTTGATAAAATAGACCTTAGTTTAGCCAACTGTCCCAGATAAAAAAAAAAGCTAGATTTCACGACTGCACTGATCTGACTGTCCAGTCTAAAATCCTGGTCCAGTCTAAAACCCAGGTCAGTTACAATCAGCTTCTTGTACTGTTCTAGGGGGCCTAAATCAGGAGACAATCCTCTAGTGATACTGGGACTAAAAAAAAATCACTTCTGTCTTTTTTTCATTTAAAAACTAAGAAATTTAGAGCCATCGAGGCTTTCAGTTCTTCAAATCACTTTGTTAATGTTTGCAAGGAGTTGGCATCCTCCTGCTTTAGGGGCACATAGACCTGAGTGTCGTCTGCATAACAATGAAAGGCTGTATTGTACTTTCTAAAAATTAAGCCAAGAGGAAAAAAGGAAAAAGCAGAGGGCCAAATATTAAGCTCTGAGTGACACCACATGACAAAGGTGCAGAGGATGAATGAAATTGTTGAGACCAACACAAGAAGATCTCTGAGCCAGGTAAGATCTGAACCACTCCAGGGCTACTTTATCCCATCACAATGGCCAATTGGCCATGAAGGGATAGATGGGTAGCTTCTCTGCTTTGGAGCTATTTTATATATACTCCACAATATTGTAGGAGTACACCATAGTTGTTTGAGGACAGACAATTACGTAAAATGAATTATCTGTATTACTCGTTTTGCCTTCTTTTCTTTAATGGAAGTGGTTGTCTCTGCAAAAAGCTCCAATACATTACTGCCGCCTGACTGATAAAAACGGCACCATTTCATGGTACCTGGGTAGCTTCCACTACCCAAAATAGAATACTTAATTACACACATACAGAATGGCTTCAGAAAATAAATAAATAAAATAAGCCTTTTGGACTGGCTCAGTCAGAGCACAAACCTTAAGTCTACTGAGAAGTTTTAGAATAACCTTTAGAGTTGTTCACACCAGTCAACATTCAGAAGTGACGCTAATGTGTAGAGGAACAGTCAGAAGTTCCTCTTGAGATTTGTGCAGGTCTAATTGAGATTTACCAAAAGCACTCACGTTAAGTCATTGTTGCCAGAAGACGTTTGATCAAGGCTCACTCTAAAGATACCATTTTATCAAAGTGAATTACACCAACCATACCTCCATTTTTAATCTTAGATTTTCATTTTTTGGTGATTTTTGATTACTGCCAAGAGGGGATATCAAAAAGTGCCTCCTGCATTGAAGACTTGGTGAGAGTAATTGATCGTAAGAGTGAGGTAGCATTGGTTGAGTGTTGGTAGTTTTGCTGAGAGTAGCCAAATATTATGCAATCACCTAGAGCCAACTTCCAGTGAAAAATAAAAGTACATGCTGAAAGTGGGAATGGTAGTACTCACTGAACATCTCCATAATGGTTATTTGTACTGAATATTTAGTCAACAACTTGGTAATTGATGGTCTAATGAGACTGCTTGAATCATGTAATTACACACTTGTGACTTGCTATCTAGTGTACTATTATAGTTCAATTAATCAATGTGGCTTCTAATATCATTAACATCAGAGTATATATTGATGACAAGATCAGATGTTCACACCTTTACAAATACCTGGAGAAATGAAAGATATTAACATAAACCTAATATGTTATTGCTAAACTGTGTGTATATAGTGATGAGAATTATTAGGTCGATATGAATTTGGCATCATCGTATTGTATTGGAAAAGTCATGAGGAGAAGAGAACATTATATCTTGGTGAATATCTCATTTGCTTTCTACAAATTATGAGATGATATAATGAAACTTTGTAAAGCAATTCAGGTTTTAAGAGTGTTAAAAGTCTGAAAATATTTATTATATTATGACAGAGATCCCCAGCTCTACTTGACTGTGCCCTCAGCAAAAGATGTGTCATATTATTTTCTCCATGTTCAGACTATCTTCTGTTTAAATCTTCATCAGCACTCATCATACATAACCTCCTCATACTTAAATTGTGCTCATTGGGGCCAAGTGTTTATGTATGTCTTCTCTTTTAACTACCCCTACATTTATTGCCAGCAATCGTATTTTAAGTTGATATGTAATTTTACATGCATATCAAAACTTCTGTTTCTTTCTTTCTTTTTTTTATTTTTAAGAAAAAATCCTTAAAAAAAAACCCAAACAATAGTAAATTTTCACTCTCTTGCTTCAATTCACCAACCTGCCCATGGACATATTTCTATAAATAGCCTACTGGGTTTCATAACAAAGGCTTTACACTGATGGCAGAATGTCAAAACTACATGATGTATACACATACCGCCTTTACATTTAATAACAACTGCCTCGTCACACTTTTCCTTTTGAAGGAAAAGGGCGATGAGGCACACAGTATATGGAGCTTAGTCATGTAGTAACACCATTCTACTTCAATCAGAACCAGATTCCTAAAAAAGAAAAAAAAATCCAAAACACCAGCGCAAAGTCTGTGTATTTAAAGGTCCCATGAAGCTTAAATCCAGTTTTACTTAAGCATATTTAATTAAGGATCGTCTGACATGTCAAATAGTCAATGCACTGCATCTCATCCTATTGTCACCTCCTTCATATGTAAATTTCACAACTTACATATACAGTTCAAGTGTTTAGTAACACTTTACACCAACTCCTCCAACATTAACAAAGACCAGACCACTGAGGTCTGAACCTCTGTCTGAGGCTTAGTTAACTTGTATGGATGCAAACAAGGAAAATCAGTTTGTTTAAGGATGAAAAATGTATTCTTCACTCATAACTGTTTCTCCAACCTTGGAAATTTTGATGCAGCAGCTGACACTCAAATGGCATCATGGCTGCAACCTGAAAATAATGCAACTATGAACTAACCTGGAGCTAAGCTTAGAATTATATGTCAGACAATATGCAGACAAAGAGAACGAAATTAAAACCTGTAAAAGAGCGACTAAAAAAAAAGCAAGTTTTCAGTTATGGTGGAGATAAAATGTTGCCCCCGTTAGTGAAGGTGAGTCTGGCTCACCTTCAGCTGCCCTCAGCTCCACAACAAGCACCGCCGTCCCTGTGGGAAACGCCTTGGTCAGCTGATCAATTTGAGGTTCGTTTGTCGTGTTTTTCTGCAGCTTCCTGGATTGACTTTAAAACACAGCATCTCATATCTGTATTACGGCATTTGTTGAATCCTTTGGCCACCTGGTTGGTACCTGTCGTCAGCCCAGATAAGGTTTTCCAATCCCCACAGCTCCTGCTCTCCTCATCCGTGCTGGCAACCTCCCCACTCCGTCTTGGCTCCCTCACAGCAGACGCTGCAGTCTTTCTGGCCCTGCCAAGTTTGGGTCTGTTGAACACTAGGTTGCTAGCAAACAAAACTTTCATTATTAAGGATTTCATCATGCCCAGAAGACTGGATTTTCTCTGTGTGACTGAGACATGGCTGAGGTGAGTCCAGTGTTGTCTTTTAACTTCTACTTCAGGATTGCTGCTATTTTAACTCCCCGTGGGTGTCGGACTGAGGAGGATGAATAACTGTTTTTAGGAATAACTGTAGCTGTCACTGTTATGTTTATTCAACAGCTTTAAACTGAGTTTATTTGAGCTGTTTCGCTCTCATACAGTCAATCATACAATCAAAAATATGCTCTGTGTCAGGATAAACTCCGATAGCTTCTGCCAGTGACTCCATGGAGGTGTTGCTTCACTGTATACCAACCAATCAACGTGCAGCTCATTTATCACAACAACCAATCAAAATGTAGCCAACTTAATCATTAATGAACACACCAAAAAAGCTTTTCCTCATGACGGAGAGAATCCCAGAGATTTGAGGGGGTGGATAAAAATGCACATAGGCAGTTTTCCGTAGAAACAGCATTTCTCCCCCTATTTAGAGACCTCAGAATACAAATATATTTTAGGCAATTAATGCACTTTATGGGACCTATTGAATGCCTTATATATGCAAGTTTCTCTGCATTAGCTGTTATTGTGCTCTGTGTTCTTGCAGTACTGACTGATGATTTGATTTGATTGGACATCCACCAAAACAAAACCCAACTTGTAATGCTACTGAGAGTTTTATGTAAGTGAAAGACAGAAAAGGGTAAGTTATATTTATATAATTTGGTATATCCACATAGTCGGTTGTGAAAATCATATACGTTTTTCCAGGTAGATGTCATATGCATATTCAAATGATGAACTTTAAATGAAAATAGTTTCTTTTCTTTTTTTCCTTTTTAAATTATAGTCTTTATAAAATGAAGAGAATTCAAAGAAAGGTAAAATGTTGCTCGTGTTGTGGTTATACTGGGCTTCCTTTCGCTGTCTCTGCAAAGACATGTTCAATAGACTGAGTGCTTTGCCTCAGGCATTTGATTGTATTGTTTCCTGGCTATTGATTTGGGGGGCAAATGAAAAGGTACCATATGAGTAGGCTGCTGCTGTAGAGTGTTTATTCTTCAGAATGCAGGAAGTATAAAGAAAATGCTTATTTAACCCCTATGTAATGACAGAAAACAACACATTGGAGTGGGAGAGCTGTATGATGATTATTATGTTTGTGTGTAAGTGTGGGTTTTTTTCTCTGAAGCAGGCAGACAAAAAAACACACACTGAGTGACATCAAAATTCTCTATGGTGTCAAATTTGAAGCTTCAGAGAGTGAAACTTAGAGTAATTGTTATTCTAAACTAATAATATAGCTGAGATTAACCTGATGATGAAGCAAAACCTGCACTGTTGTCATGTTTGATTTAAATCGCTTGTGTACACTGTCTGCATACATGAATCTACTTTACATAGTGACTAGAGTAGGAAGTGGGACCCCAGCCTGACATTCAGTGCCCACACACATCACTGCGAGTGTAGGAGTGAGATAGGATGACGAGTTCAGGATATATAGTGCTTAACTCAAGCTCACTTGATATTCCTATAGTATGTATTTCAAAACCCACATAATTCATACAGATTGGTAGCTTTCATGCTAAGACCCACCACATGCAATTTATGCTCTACAGTGAAGTTTCACATAGATGTATGGACAACTTCAAACTAGATGGATAAAGAGGCTTTTTTTTTTGTTTGTTTTCTATTTGATTTCTGTCCTCCAGAACTACAAACAGGGCCTTCTTCATCTAATGATCCTTCACAAATTAAAAAGCTGCAGCCCTAAAACCAAGACCATCTCCTCCTTTCCATCAAAACATGCCTATCATTGGACTGGTATGTACTGACACAGATCTAATCGTGTGCAGTACATAAATGATGTTATCAGCGTCTGGGGACAAAGTGATCTAAAAGCCAATGGATGACTAAAATGAACAGGCTTTCTATAAGGTTTGATTGATTTAACATGTATTCAGTTTGAGACAAAGCCTACACATTACTGTATAATGAGTAGTAGTCTATGCTTGTGTGTATCTTACTTATATAACCTGGTTGTACATGAAATAAGATAAGTAACATCATCATGAAATGTCTTTTCAGTTGTCTTTGAGTTCATAATGTGATCACGTTGTGAGGGAAAACAGTCGTCATTCAATTATAGTTTATAAGAACTAATGGCAGCATGTGTTTTCTGTCACCCACAGATTTGTCTTC
>JBAMYA010007977.1:0-17857 GCA_037176975.1 Arrhamphus sclerolepis | reverse complement strand
ATTATGAGGTGTATTTATTTATTTATTTATTTATTGTGAAAATAGCATCCCTTTAGGACATGAAACATATATTTCTCTGCACAGCATCCATTACTTGGGAGCAGATGTGGCCTAACCACTGCTCAAATTTCATAGTAGTTTTTATTGCTGTTTTTATTTATTTTATTTTTTACAACTATATATGAACAGCATAAGCCCCTTTTTTGTGTGTGATTTTTTTGATATTGGAACATTTCATGATTTCACCATGTCACGAACAACCAATCAGTGTTGAAGAGCTGCCTTCATCAGTGCAAAAACGAAACTGATAATTTCTCATGTTTGGGCCTCTCAGACAGACCAGATTGGTCTGATGAGGGGCGGAGGCTAATGTTGAACCTTCACTCATGCAAATGTTAAATTTTCTAGCACAAATTACGTCAGTGGAGAGTTCATCATCAAAAGGCAATCTTTTTGCTGCTTTTTCAAAATGGGCTGCTTGTAGTGTGTTTGAGGTATGATGGGGTGGGGAGAGTAGTCCTCACTCCAGAGTAGAAGTAGGCAGCAGGGCTGATTACACAAGAGGCTGTGAAGCGGACGTCATACAGTTCCTTTCTTTCATTGTTTCTTTTCTTTCTTTTGTGTTTGTAATATTAATCTCTGAGAGAGCCACTGTTCGATTGTTCTCTTATAGTGAAATTGAAAATTGTTGTAGTTTAAGCTGTTGATTATAAAACAGGGAGCTGATAGAGCAGTGAAGATAATACTTTATAATAGTGCATCATTACGCTCTACTAAGCATGAATACGTATTCTGCAATGCACAACAGACTGATTTACGATTATATTAACAGGTGATGTTTAACTGGGCTGAAACTTTCTCTTTTTTCTTTTCTATTTCTGCCTTTACACATATATTAGAGTGTGTTATTAACCAGATACCCTCAGAAGTATTGTGTTGTCAGTGCAAGGATGAATCAGATATAATATTGCCATGCAGTGAGAAACATTCTCTCCGTCTGCTTTAACAATAAAAGGACCGTAAATGATAATTCAATTAAATGACTTGTCAGTCAACAATATCATCCTTCAGGATGCGCCTGTGATCGTGAGACCAGACGAGAGATGGCCTGCGTCCTATTGTGGCAAAGTTGGAACAATTCAAACAAAAGGATGCCAAGGATGTAAAGTTATTTTCCAGATCAGGAAGGAACACATGCAAGAAGGAGAAAAGGAAGTAGTTGTGCTTGAAAAACTTTGCTTTAATGGTCAGATGTTTCGTGGAAAGAACATCACTCTTTGGCTCTTCTAGCTTGGAGCCCATCTAATCATAAAATTAAAATGATACATACATCTCTCTGATTTATAGAATGGAACCTTGGTTTCTAAAGTTACACTTAAATATTTTTCACTCCACTCACACATAAAAAAATTGCTGCAAGATTACAATACATATATTACTAAAAATAAAATATTTTGCTAGATTATGGCATTAACCATTAATATATGACAGTTGTTAAAAAAACAAACAAAAAAAAGAACAATAGCTGTCTGGGATACCTTTATGGAGACACACCTTGTCTAATCCGTCCTCCCTCTAAATTAGTAAATGTACTGTTTAATAATTATTTCCAAACTGCTCAGAATGTGAAGTCTGGTTTCTCTTATGATTTTGACACAAATTCTTATCAAAAGTACATTCATATGACCAAATTGTCTGTTCTGGACCAAAAACACTGCAGTGCAGTTTCTACCATGAATATTTAGCCATGTACCAGTTGTTGAACATCAACCTTAATATGCTCAGGCACGATGCCAGTTTTAGAGAACATGTGCTGTCTACCATGTGGAGCAAGCTTGCAGCATAAATACTTGGGCTCTGCAGAAGATATATCTATATCTATATAATACAAATAATGGTACCTGGAAATGCGTTTTTCACACAATGTTTCTAATTACTGTTATAATTCTTAAAGGCTGGAAGAAAAACAATACAAACAATTGGTGAATTGTAATTTTTACATTATTTCTTCAGCTCTGTTTCTCCTTCTCTCTCTCTCTGCACCATTGATAAAGCTTTTGCTGACCTTTTCTCTGGCAGCCTGTCTGAGTACAACAAGCTATATATGATGGCCCAAGGACAGGCTTTAATTGACGTGAAACCTTGGGCGAGGTGATGAAAAGAAGGAGGTAAAGAAAAAGAAGTAGAAAGGTTACAAGCTGCTGCTCAATGTCTGTTTATGAGTTCAAATAACAATGCTGTGAATGAAGAACTCAACTTTTCCTCTGCAGTACCACTTTGGGGTGATGCAGTCATTTCTTTTCTTTTTTCTTTAAAATAAGGTTGAAGATTAACTTTTTTAAAACAAAATGCCCTCAAAACTTTGAGGTGTTGAGGTTAAAGATCATGTTACAGTGATTGAACTACCAACTAAGGAGAGTCATTGTGGTTCACTGCCTGACTGCATGAATTTGAGACTTTTCGGAAATCTTCTCAGTTGGATTCTCAACTGGAAGCAAAACAGCAATGCAACAATTGAGAAAATGCTGCTCTGGCCACTGGTATGAACAAGTGCCACAGACAGGTTGCTCTTATCTCAAGAACTCCCTTATCTACAACTTGGAAACATGATAAATATTTTGAGTAAGTTGCCAACTTGAAATTAAATTTTCATGCTTGGATCATGGTGTGGTTTCTTCCTTTAATGATAAATAGTTTTGAATCTTTCTTTTTTCTTTTTAATATTTCCAGAATACTTCAAGAATACGCACTTACATTTCATGTTAGGGTTCACAGGGAGTGGAGTGGAGTTGTCAGCGGACCAAAAATAGAAGTGCGTAAGTAGAAGTGGATGGTGATTTCTTATCTGCACTGGGAGTTTATTTCCAGCCAGCCATCAATCCAGACACTTCCAGTTAGTGCTGCTGGTAATGTGCATGAATGAGTCCAGTGGAGAGTAGCAAGTGAAGCAGAGGATGAATTGTGAAATTGAATTGTGAAACCAATTAAACTAAAACTCAAGTTTTCACCATATAACCCTTTTTTTTTTACCTTGAGACAGCTACAGTGGTAAACTATAAAATCTGTGTTTTACTTTTTCTAACCCACTATATTTCATCGGTTAATATAGAACTTTATAAGATATTCCATCTATTTTACAAGGAGCTTTTCAGCTTCACATACAAAATACTGGAATTTAGTGTTTTTTAAATGTCATATAATTACAAATTATTTTTTGACAGTTGTTAACTTTTCAATTTCATTTACTTACTGTTGTATTTATTTTACAGTTCTTATTTTATGGTACTTTTATTTTTTATTTTATGATTTTTATTTTAATGTTACCTTTCTTAATATTTGTGTTAACACTCTGGTATAATGTGGTATATGTGGTATACTCTAGAAATAAATGTGACCTTGACACTGACCTTGATCTTGACCTCAACTTCTAAAAAAACAAAACAAACAAACAAAAAAACCCCCCAAACATTTCAATAGGAATTGTTTGGAATCAGAAATAATTTTCCCAGTTTTTGAATCATCAACTAAAAAAAATCAGCTGTAGGTTATTGATAATAATGTGTTGAGTTCCAGTCTGACATGCTGAACTACAGCAGTTATATTATTATTATTTTAAATTTATATTATTGCATTAATTTATTTCTTTTACACCACTTTGGAAGTGCATTGAATTTCATTGTGCTTTTGTGAAATGACAATAAAAGTTATTCTATTCTATTCTATTCTATTCTATTCTAGGCATATTATAATGAGATACTGAGATTGTTAGTCTGAAATCTGTGATGGATTAGTGACCTGTCCAGGACATACTCTGCCTCCTGCCTGATGGCAGCTGAGATAGGCACCAACCCTGTGACCTTGTGTAGGAAAAATGGGGCATAGAAGAGCTGATGGATGGATGAATCATGGGTCTGACCTGACTGGCTGGTGCTGTAGAGAACTTTCACTGTCTACTAACTGATAATACCTTGTAGACTCTATGTGTAGTCTATAGACCACATGCTTACAAAAATAAAAAGGACTCATCATAGCTCAGAGGATGTGATGATGTTTGTCACATCAAAGCAAGATATGTTAAAAAACAACAACTTATATTTAACAAACTTTTTGATTATAATTTCTAATACTTTGCTAAAAAAACTAAAAAACCCTTATGCTTTTATTATTTTTGAACCAGCCATACAAATACTTACAGTGTATTTACAAACTATCGGAGAATGTGTAGAATTAACATCACAACAGGTATGTCAAAGAATATATTATTATATTATTTCATCAATTTGAAAGAGAACATGGAGCAATCAGTGATCATGTTGTCAGGTCACAGTCACTTCGGCAGTCATAAGTTTCTGTTGTGGGCTTCTCTATTCATCTTTATTACCCCCCACCATCAACTTTGGTCAGCCAGTGGGACAAACAAAAACGAAAAGACAATTAGTTGGTGAAGTCCAGATGAAATACAAGAGTAGGTCTTTTGCATCATGGAAACAAGCATGTCTTCACGTTGTCCTGCAATGAATTAGCGACCTTTCCAGCAATGTACCCCAGCTATCGCCTGGTGACAGTTGGGATAAGATCCAGACTTATGTGACTCTGGAGCAGGTATAGAAAATGGACAGGCAAGTATCTCTTCAAGGTTCATGGGCTGAAATAATTCAACATCAACCAGACAATATCCTTGTTACACTTAACTGAAAAATTGCCATTTTCTTTCTAGTTATAGTTTTGATGATCTTCCATGATTTCTGCCATATCCAACAGCAGGATGGAATTAGAACATGACCACTCTAATATGCTTTGTAAGCATAGATTGGCAACCCTCTGAATAAATTCCATATTCCAAGCTGATGATCATAACTTTTTAATGAATAATTAAATTGCAGGTATCAAATGACTTTATTATAAGCCCCCCCTTTTTTGTGTTTGTTAGATTTCAGTTCATGGAATGAATTTGATCCTTAAAAGTAAAAACTAGTTGCTATTATTGATTGAGATTTTCTCAGTGGAAAATCTATTCCTCTTATATTCAAAGAACATAGCCTGCTTACATTTTTCAAATCTAGCTCACTTCCTGATGAATCTTGACAAAATACTTCTTGAGAGAATGATGTCAACTGAGGTGACAAGTTAAAAAAAAAAAGAAAAGAAAAAGAAAGACAGAGTTACTTAGTGTTGGTATCCTTTGCTATACTGCATATACTCTCTGAGAATCTATGGAACAAACTGATTTCAGATTTGCAGCAGGGTCACAGGGACAGCTTAATCTATTCAGTAACTTTGTTCTTGGGTGTTTGATGATTTGGCACAAACATACTTTTACACATCAAGAAAGCCTTGACTGCCAAAAATAGCAACAGAGTCTGCCGTCTACACCACATGAACTACACATACCCATAGCCAACAAGCTTCACAGGAGTCTCCCTCTTAGACACTATAACAGAGTCACAGAAACCGCTACTCTCTCATTGCTTTTGTCAGTGATGGATTACTCTGAGAGAGGAGAGAATTGGAAACTACAGTGGAACAATAGTCCTCTTACCACCAGAAATGAGCGGGCTAGACAAAGATAGATTCTCCTTATGATGGGATACAAAGAGATGCTCCTTTGCGCTGCTTTTTTTTTTTTTTGACAGACTTGGTCTCTTCATTGTTTTGTTCCCACATAATAAAAATGCCACTTTGTATTGAAATACTGCAGCAGGTGGTTCCCACATCCAAGCATAACCCTAAAATGAAAAAAAAAAGTGCAAACACTGACAAGAGCAGAGTGCCCAACACCTCATGCTAAATTCACTGTCAAGTAGTGGAGGAGTAATGATTTGGTGTTGTTTTGTTACCATGTAACTTTTAAATGATGTCCTGACATATAAATGCTTAGAGTAGAAAAAGGGTGTGCTTTTGCTGTCTCTTAGTTACACAAAGTAAAAGTATCATCACTTAAGTGTCTTCCAAACTTTTGACCTCTTCCCTGTTGTGCTGTAGCTGATGTTATGTAGAGATATATAAATTATACATCCACGCCTGGCCTCATTATGTACACTTGTGAGAGCATGCGTCTTTGCTAAAAGGCGTACTGAAGCACAAATGCACACAAGTGCACGCAGGTATTGGGTGTGCATCTGAGAGAACATGAACACATATGGCAAGCGTGCATGGCAAATACATGGAATCATGAATTCATGAATATAACACACACGAGTCATATTGTTGCCTCTGGAAGTGCTCCAGGTGAAGGGCTGATCTTGTAAGGTTATAAAGTTGGCATTCCTTCAGGCCCTACAGCTGGTGTACCCCTGAACGTAGATGCATCCCATCTGTACACCCAAGTCCTCTTTAAGCTCAGCTCTGCAGCCCAGCCTTCAGCTTCTGCTCCGGACTTCATTAATTGCAACTGTAAGTATTTATACAAATGCCTCGCAGTTCCCCTCTCGCCTGATTACAACAGCTAAGCTACTGTACACCGACACATATATTTGGTTTTATTTGGTATTCTTTGTGAAGGACTGCAGAAATGCATTGGAATTTTGTTGTTCTGCGCCATCTGACTTTTCACTTTCACTCAATCAATAATGTTGTTTTCATGAGGTTTTTCTGCACATAAACTACAATGTTGAAAAAAAGTTGAAAACAGGGGCACTGCTCTGGTCTGCACATAAAGCAGAATAATTGTAGATACAGAGGGTAGTGCACAAAGCTATTTAAAGAGTTTTCTAATTGATTCATATCTTATTACAATATAACAAAGTGTACAGCTTTTCAATGTTCCATTTTCAATGTTCCATTGCTTTTCATGACTTTCAGGTGCCACAAAAAGTCTCCTTCATCACAGCCTTAACAGCTCTCGTCAGAAATGAATATGTTACAGAATATTTTGTTATATTGTTGTTCATAGCTTAGCATAAAACAGTTAATGGAGGAAATCTGCCTCAAATATCTTAATCTCTTACTGTATAAATGTACAACGCCTAAACACTTTTAAAAATGTATTTATACTAATCATCAGTTATCAGTCATTTCTGGCTGAGTTAAAGCAACTGAAACTGCTGAACTGAGTGGTAAATCCATTCACAAAGATAAGGGGAATGATTAAAGGAGTGTGGAGCTCTGGATGTGTAAAACTATTCTCTGAAAGTCAAATGTCTTATATCGTAACTCATGTTGTGTTTCCGGTAGCTGCATTCACTTAAAGCCAGATGCTGAGTTTTGAATGCAAGGTCAAGTTTGAGTGTTATTTGTGTAAGCAGTCATGGAAAACCGCAGCTTTGCATACATGTAAGCCTGTGAAAAGTGTTAAATTATACATAGTTGAAGATATGCAAAATTAAACATTTCAAGACATCAAAGCATAATCTGAAGCTGAGCCCCAAATAACTTTACAGTTTAAGACTTTATCCACGGCAAAACATTAAAAAAAAGTAAATATTATTTTTTTTCTGTACATCTTTGCAAATACTGTTACACTGTCACAACTTTTAGATGCAATACCATTATGTTTCCCTCTTCATCCTCCATGCAGTATTCAAAAATAGCATCAAGGCTTCTTGTTTCCATTATGATTTAAGTGAAATTCAGTCAAGAGACAGAAGGGTCCTCACTGTGCAGTCGTGTTTGTGTGTAGCTTTCTACATCTTTAAAGCCATTATTCACATCTAACAGTACTTGGGTAAATTACAGCAGTGGACAGGAGGAACAAAGAAAAAAAAAGATGATCTCAACTCATCTGAGGAAAATGAAAAACATATTTACATGGATGTTCATGGAAATGACCTGCTCTGAATAGCCTTTATAGCTTAAAATAAATAAATAAATAAAAATCCACAACACTCAGAAAATACACGACAGAACAAAAGAAACGGTGGAGGAGTTACTAAGTAGACTGCACTGTGCAGCATACATCTCTAATCAAATATATTGTAGATTTTTGAACATATCTCAGAGATTTGAAAGCTGTTAGGGCACACACACTGTTGTTACTCTGCTTCTTTGTGTTGTCGCTTTGTTTGCTGTCAAGAGCCTCAATTTAGTTGTAGTAAAAATGAGAGGAATGAATAATAACTTTTCGAAACTTCAAGCAAATTTCCAAAATGTCATAGGCAAAAAATAGGCAGTATAAATTAGAAATGGCAAGATAAATTTCATTTTTCATTTTTCCCCTAAGACTAAATACAACTGTAAGCTAAAATGCCATTAAATGCAGATGAGAATTTACAGTAGCTTTTCATTCAAGAGAGCTGGAGTGGCAATAAATTATCACTGAGTTCCTTAGAGCTGAAGTCTCTGCTAACATCTAACATAGTGAAGATCATGTTTGTTTAGCGACACCTCTCAGTCGTGAAAGCTCAACCAACCATATGTGCTCTCAGTCCTGAGAAGCCTGGTTTTTGGAGCAAATTAATTCCCGGTTGGAGATTAACTGTTATGAATGGGTTGTGTGGAAGAGATGGATGAGCTGCCCGTGTTTCTACACAGCGCTCTGCTCCCAGGGACAAAGATACTGGAGGTTGTCCTACTTTTTGTTGGAGGAAAAATGTGCCTTTGTACCGTCGCTCAGGGGACACTGTGCATGGGGATGGGAGGGCAGCCGTGTTAACGGACGTGTACCAGAATTGCACCCAGAGGAAATGTCCCAACAGAGATGATGATGTGGAGCTGTAAAACTGTAAATTTGGCTACTTCACATTGATTATAGCCCCACTGAGATGTGGTGTTCTTGTTTGAGAAAGCTTGCTACACTGTGCTGACATTTACAGTGTATGTGTGTGTCTGTGTCATTAGTTCAGGCCAAGACAGTCCCCTGACATTCAGTCTGAGTCTCATAATGTTAAAAATCCCAGTGAGCTGCAGTTCTATATTCTGTTGCCATCCCTTTTGTTAAAAGTGTGTTTTTATTAGACATGCAAAACAAGTCCCATATACATAATGATGTCCTCTTTAAAATATACTTTATTAAATATGTATAACGCAAATTCCTTTTTCTGCTTTTAACACTGGATGATGAATTGGTAAATAAGTTAAACATAAGGACATAATAACTATGGTAATGATTAAAGAAAATATATTTTCTTTTCCAAGTGTTGATACAATTTTTTTTTAGATATTTATTAGGGCTGTAACTATAGGCTGAACTGGACAAACTTCCATATGCTCTCTGAGGAATGCTTCTGAAACCTCTTTTCATTTTACTGCACAGCACTAGGTTGTAAATAGGAGCAGGCCCAGAAGCCTTAGTGCAATTTGTGCAAGTTTTCCGATTTTATCTCGGCATAACGCAAGCTAATATATGATGCTAACTTAGGTTCTCTTAGATTGATTCTGATTAAATCTGTCAACCCAGCCTCATTTCTGATGTCACCACAAAAGCATCATATGAAATATGTAGTATCCGAGTTTAAACAAGCGCTCATTCGATCCAGTATGAATGTTAAATCAGTTTTAACTGTAATTTTTTGTTTTTCTCCTCAGATAAAAAAAAAATTGTATGACGTTGTCCATATTTTACGAATTCTAGCCAGAAGAAGCAAAAATCTGTAACTCTGGATTTCAAACTAAGTCTTACCCTTAGTTTGCTAAGCTTAGCTTGGGGATCAGAAGTTCAAAGACATGATAATGTGACAGCATCTAAATTTATAAGAGCTTCATGCAACCCCGATGTCAACCTTTACTTCAACCATGGCTGGTGCTTTTTGGTAATATAAAATTTGCCACAACAGTAAAATATGATTATAGCAAAAGCAACCGAGTTCTCAGTTCCACAGAGAAACACAAATGCAATTGAGAAATAATAAAAACTAATGGTGCTCAGAAATAGTGACAGCAGCAGCAAGAGTGACAAAAGAAAAAGCAACTGAGAAACAGCAAAAGAACAAAACAACAGAGTGGAAAAAAAAAAAACTATTCTGAAATCACAAAAGCTATCAAGGAGATCAAAAGCAAAAGCTAAGAAACACTTTTGCTTTTGCATCAGATAAGAAACACACAAAAAAATAGTAAAAGCAATTGAGTAATAACAAAAATAAAAGCAAAATAGAGTGGAAAAAGTTATTCAAAAAAGAAAAATTTATTTTAAGAAAGCAAGACAAAAATAATAATGATAATTGATAATAAAATATCTAATATTTTATTGATTAATTTCCAGTCCCACTTCAAAGCTATTCAGGGTGAGAACCAGGGATAGCCAGTCCATCACATCATTTAATCATTCATGATTTATATTTTCTTTTTCATCTTCTAATTTGTTTATGGCTAAATTCATTTTTGCATTTATTTGTGAGTTTCCCAAATGTTAATGTAACTGAAGAAAGAAAGTAATTGCTTCTTTTTTTTCTTCTCCTGTTGGCTATTCCTGATGTTAAACTTTATCCCTAATGGATTCAGGCACAATGTTTTGTAAGTAAAGACCCAGGAAATCAGGAGTCCTTTGCATCTCCTCAGTCAGAGAGAAAGTGATTCTTGCAATATATTGCATATATTGCATTGCAATATATGTAAAATAATATTAAATAAATTAGATGTATGCCCACACTGTAACCTTTTTTTATCTTCATTTTTTTACCATCATGACAGGACGTATCCACTCATGTTATTCAAACTTTAAAAAAAAAAAGAACTTCATTTAAGTGAGTATTCAAAGGGCACACAGTGCAGATGCCTAAGCTACAAATGAACCAAATTCCCATGCTATGTGAGCAGGAAGAAACAACCTTTCGTTCCTCAGTCAGCTTCTATGACTACAGCTGCTGATGAATGCTTGAATCCTTCTTAGTCTCCTGCTAGTCCTCTTTATGAGCTCACCAAGCTACTCAGGACTTCCATACAGCCAAAGAGTGGAAGGAGATTTTCCCATTAAGTCCACACAGTCACCAGTCGATGCCAGCCAGTTTGATAAGCAGAGCCAGCATGTAAATTCCCCCAGTTGTATACTGTATCTGGTTTTAGCAAACTTAGATGTTTTTGTCACGGCCCTTCATTTTCGGATGGTGATTTTATCACTTTTACTTATAACAATTTCCTTGATGAAGAAAAATCTCTTCACAACATCAACAGAATTTAATAATACTCTAGAAAAGGTAATCGTAACATTGTCAGAATGCACAATCAAGAGATACTTTCATGAAAGAAAACATATGTAGTTCACAACATGGTGCAAATCTGGTAATATTCAAGAACAGGAAAGTCACATTAGACTTTGCCAGAAAACATTGGAAAAAAAAAAAAAGGCTTCCGGTGTTCTGGAATTGGATTCTCTGGACTTATGAGACCAAGATAGACTTGTATCAGAATGATGAGTGGATGAAATATGGAGAAGGAAAGGAACAACTCAGGATCCAAAGAATAGCACATCTTGTGTCAAACAACTTGTTTGAAACAAGATGGAGGCAGTGGTATGACATAGACATGCACTGCTGCCAATGGGACACGCTCATAGGTGTTTATTGATAAGTGCAAAGATTAGGTGTATTGGGCTATACTTATGGCTAACATTTTGTGAAAATGATGCATAATGACATTAAACACACTGCAAAAGCAACTCAAGACTTCTGGTAAACAAATGGATATTCTTATGTGACCAAGTACATTGTCTAATCTCAACTCATATTTTTCCATTGCTGAATATAAAGCTGAAAACAAAAAGGTCAACCAATGAGCAGCAACTGTCAAAACATCTTCAGGGTGGCATTTGGGCATTTGATTTTCATCAAAGTTAAGAAAAAAACACGTTATACATCTGCAATTATATCACTTTATCCAAATATATTTGAGCCTGTGAAAATTAAGCAACTTTGCATGAATTCACTTTTCTTTAAATCCTTGTTTGAGGTTATTTTATTTCAAACATTTTGATGTGGTGTATGAAAGCAAAGTCATAAAACTTTTTTTTGTGTGTGAAAATGTTTCTGAACATAACCGTTTGTTTGTACAAAAAAGCTGATATTCTGCTCAACCAGGATTAATATGCTCTTCAACTTCAATTTGAGCTTTGATTCCAGTCAGCTACACACTCAGTCACATGCTTACACTCTAGATTTATACTTTGTTAAATTCAACAAAGCACAAAGCTTTAAAAGATGCTAAAAATGTTAAGCTTCATGTTAGTGTAGTCTATGTTAAATTCCTAACAGCTAGAGAATTTGCAGTTGTGCTATTACTCAATTGTCCTATGGGATAAATAAAGTTGTTTTTTTTTCTGAATCTGAATTTGATTACATGTTTGCAAAAACATTTCTTAGATTTGAATCCTAAATATGCAGTTTATGCTCTCCTGAAGGAGAAAGTGCTTGTGTGTTGTTGGTCTTTTTCTTTCTGTGTCATCTCTTTACAGGCTAATTGTTGGGTTGAAACAAGCCGATGCTGTTCAACAGCGAACAACTGTGCTGACTTCAATAACCTTAAAGCCTTGAAAAAAGACAAAGGTCTAAAATGCAGTTCACTCCAAGCTTAACTCACATCCTCAACAAGGAAAGTAATGGTGTCTGTGGAGCTTTCGTTCCAGCCGGATACCACCTGATTGAACTCATCATCCCAGCTCCTGAAATAGTCAGGCCTATTAAATCGCTCTTAATCAAGACCATGGCTCATTAAATGAAGGAGACTTTAAAAGAAAGCAGCCGGGACTCCTTTGTCATGCCAGAAGCTGACCACTACTGCTGTGGGATGAATCTTGATGACAGCCTTGAAAATGAAAGAAAACTTTGCTTTAACCCAAGGTCATCATTAGCAAATGATGACCTGATTACATGTGATTGACTAACGCGTGCACTATGATGTCAGCAGCATGTTTTCACAGATTTTAGCTGATGTTTTGAGGTCCTGTCACCTCTGCGTGTCTGTTCACTGATTTGACAGATTTGACTTTCATTATTTCTTCAAGATTTTTTATCCGGAAGAAAAACTACTTTCTTTTAGTATCAATGAATCAAAAGTTCATTTACATCATTAGCAGGCGTTATTTAACACTTTATGAAACAAACCTGAACACAAGCATTTACTAAAATTCTGCATCAGAAAAGGCTGCAGAGTAAGCACTGATAAAGCTCTCATGAAAGGAATCTATTTATATGTATATAAAATCTCAACCTAAAATCTATAAAAAAGGATTTGATGTGTTGCTTATATCATAAAAAAAATACAGTGTTACTATGAGCGACTGTACCATAAGCTCTAAACATGTTTTCAATCAGCAAAACCAAACTGTTGGAGGAAATCAGGAGTTTAATGAAATAATGATGTGAATGACTAAAATCTTAAGAGACGTGAGCTACTTCTGATCAGGATTTGTATCCATCCAATATCATCTTTGAATATATTAATTAAATTGTCATTTTGTTGTGCTTAATAGAGGTAACATTGATTTGTACGAAGCCATGTAGTCATTTATGCATACAGTACGAGGACTCATTAAAATAGTATCAATATTAAAATGAAAACCAAAGAGGAAAAAGCCTCACTACAGTTCTATAAAGTAAAATTATGATTAAATGCCATCTAGAGGACTATAGATGGATTAATGAAGTGAATCTCAAGGTGTTCCTAAACTGTAGTTCATCAAAAACAAAAAACAAAAACATACAGCTCACTTTCTGAAACACTATGTCTTGTAGCTTTTTGTTTGACAAAGATGAGCAGCTGTGCTGAATCAGCTCAACCCACAAGCCTCTCCAGTTGCACACTTGCACAAAGATGAATGAGGCTCACATCCACACCTCTGAACTGCTGCTTTTGAACTGCATTGGTCTTTTCCAACTCTGTCAATGGCAAATATTCCACGCCCCGCAAAAATACATCCATTCCTTACATGTACAACACAAAACTAGTGACAACAGGAGTGTGTGATGCATTCAGGAGAAACAGAATGAACTGAAAAAACACAAGACCCTGAGCCCAGCATTGTTTTGTTTTCTGATCACACCACAGTCTGACATTACACACGCAGGGTCTGAGCCACACCAGCCAACCTCGAGGACAGCGTTTGGCGTCATTCGTTTGGCGAAGTTTGTGCCAAGACATTTGATCTATCCAATACGGGACTTCTGCATAACATATGAGTGTGTGCATGTAGAAACATCAACCCCACATACTGTATTCAGATGCGCCAGAGAAATGAGAGATATCAATGAGCAGCATAAAGGTGGAAATTGGACACCGTTATCTTGTTTCCACAGCTAGCTGCCTCCTCAGTTGCAACATTCATACGTTGACAAATCTTGTTGACTGACAATTGTGTAATAAAGAAACTCTACGAGAGTAGCAACTTTGGGGAAGGAAATCTGATAGCTCAGTCGAGGAGCAACTGACTGTGTCATACAAGTGTATGAGCATCATTTTATATTCTAAGCTTTGGAGACCCGCAGCTCTCAATTATTTATGCACCAAGCTTACATTCAGATATCACATCAACAATAGGAAACATGAAAAAAAAAAATCTATATTTTAGAGGAGAAAAATAAATATTTATGTATATTCTTTTGAATGAGCTCTAAAAGCATGTACCATATATTTAAATAATTCTGAAATGTTTCGAGATATTCATTTTCTGCAAATTGTTCCATCACAACAGGAATGCTCTAAAGATTTTGCACATTTGTTTTTGTGAAGCTGTAATTTCCACACATTCCACTCATACATATAATTACAGGCTCCACAAGATCCAGTGCCATATCTCACAAGTTCCCCATGTTCAAACACAGACACATATACACACAGAAACGGTTGTCAACATCAGAATGAATGCATCAGTTCTAATTACCAACAGATAAAGCATCTGCTTTGCATTCACTGGACAGTTAGCTGCTGCTAAATTCACCTCTTATAATCACTCAGATGAAGCAGTATCTTGTTTCAGATGTAATTTTCACATCACACAGAGTGATCCAACTTGAATGCATGTGATGAGAAACATATACAGCGGGTGAAAATAGAAATGTGAATGAAACATGAAAAATACATCAAAAGGAATATATTTCACATGACTTTTCATTGACCCCCAAACAAAACCGTGATGATAATACAGGCTAAAACTTCTGACCACCTTTTCATGCATTTTCAATGAATCCTTCTGCTTGAGTAATATATCATGAAATATTAAATTTTAGACTTTAATGCTCTGGAGTACTGAGTCAGTGGCAGTTCCTATTACATAATCAACTGTCTGGGAGCTCTAGTATCTCTATCAACCACCCGCAACTATTTCATTGCATGCATCAGGAATTTAAATATAGAGAGAGGCTTTTATTAACCACTCACGAAAAATTATTGTTTTGCACTGAGATTGCCTAGCAATCTGTGATTATAACCAGTCAATCATGTGGTTTCGGAAACTCCTCCAAAACCTAATGATTTCAAATGAAAAAACACATCCAGCAGCTGAAGCATGACAGGGCAACTCAATATGCGGTTTTAGCAATTTTACACACTCCGGTCACATAGTTGATGTCTCTTTTGAATTTAAGTATAATTTCCACTTATGTATGATAACGATTTATGCTAAGAAAATAATTATTTGTTGCAGTGCTAAGCTTTCTCAAGTGTATTGTTTACCTTTGTCGTGCACCCGCACGTGCAATTGTTGTTCTCAGGGTAGCCTATATGCCCCCTCAGTCTATATTAGAATTAACGTGGTATATAATTGATCATATAATGGATGCATATTTACAATTGTGTCGAATGTGACAAAATAGCCATCAACATCCGTAATAGGCATTAAAAAAAAAAAAAAGTCTTACACCCCTTTTTTCTCGTGATCACCTGAACTCTTACGTAAAAATATGCCCTTGGCATGAACCAGGCTGCTTGGAGCCCTAACATTTAATTTGTCCAATCACAGCTACAACGCTTCATGCTAAACAAGTTATAAACACAATCTGACTTCTTACCTGCAAATGCCCCTGGTACATATTGAGCATACAGTGAGTCACGGATCTCTCCGTCGGCGGATCTTTGCACTTCTTCCAGACTTGAGGCAGAGTGTCAGACCAGAAGTGTGGCCATTAAAAGCCGCAGCAGAGTTTCTGAACGGGAGGTCCTGAGGAGCTGTCCTCTGCTCAGGTGCTGAAACCGACACTTCGAGCTCATCCAGGAGCGCGCTTTCAGGTAACAGCGATTCGCGCCGGGAGTGGGACGTCGAGCCGCACTTATCAAATGAAAGGGGGGAAAAAAGAACAATAAAAGAAAGAAAAAGAAAAAAAAAGAGCACAAATTCTACAGATCCCTTACTGCATGTTACTGCTGCATTTTCAGCAAGTGCTGTTTTGGCATTGTTAAGAAGCAGTCTTGCACATCTTGCAGGAATGTAAAATACGCCTCTGTGATATAAGTCTTCATCGTGAACACGCTCTAGCTCTCCAGTACCTCTCTCCTTCCCTCTAGACTAAATGTTTTTTGACGCTTCCCTTCGTTCATTCTCTTCTTATAGTGCACTCCTCTCCCCCCTGTTTGCCAACTACCCTCTCTAATCCAGCCCTCCGGTGCCTCCTCCAGTACTGACGTATCTATTCCACAAGGAGGCACGCAAGCACACTTCCCCCTCTTCAGAGCATGTTCAGAAAAACACACTGAAAATTCCCCAAACGGGATTAATATTCTGCATCGAGCAGGTTATGTAGTAGTCGACAGTAACAGTAACAAAAAGTTGAGATGTAATCTATTTCATAAACTCCATTTGTTAAAGTCATATACACATGTCTGGAATAACAGTATGAAAGACACAGCACACATGGTAATGCTGAGAGAGTGTGATATCTGCTTGTAATGAACAAATGAGATGTTGTTCCCAGTCGGCTCTAATTAGTGGAAGAAACAATTATATAACCAACACCATGCAAGGCATACAGTAATTTCAAGGTAAGTAATTATGAATATGAACCAGAAAACATATCACCATTTACACAGAAGAGCTAACTGTGATTATGTAAGTGCTTCAAACTTTGAATTTTCCTTATAGATTTAGCATTAATGAGAATTAATGATGCTATAGAAGAAAACACACTTGAGTGCTAAATGTGAGCATACAAAAACACATCCTATCTAAAAATAACAATATAAATATAATATATAAGAAAATAGGCATGAGTACAATTTTCTGCATTTCTCATATAGCTCAGATTTGTACACTCACTCAACATTTGCTTTAGTTATAGGGTTTGCTGGTTTTTACTCCTATCTGAAGCAAAATTTAAGAACAATAAAGACATTGACAGGATCATTGTAACAAAGTGGTAACAACTGTGATTATGCACATAAGTTCTAAAATGTGTGATCACTCCATTATAATCAAACAGCTCTAATTTTGGTGTCCAAAATTAGATTGAGTTAATTAAACTGTCAAAGAAAGAATACAAAAAAAAAACAAACAAAAAAAAAAAAACATACGTGCTACTTTTTTTCTGAAAGAAAGCCACTTTTTCTACTATTTGTCCATATGTTTTATACATGAACTCTTTCACTTTACCTCGCAGATGCTCATTAGATTTAAATGCACAGGAAAGGCTCACGCCAGTTCTTGCTCATCGTATACCAAGAATTCATTACAGCTGATGTGGACTGAACCACCATCTGGACACATACACTGCACTAAGGTTTTACCAGTAAACAAAGTATCTGCATGAGGTAATTACTTCCACTTGCTGCAGCAACCTCACTACCCAGAAACCGTACTATGTGACAAGAGTGAAATGCACCCAATGGAGTCTTGATGCACATGCTGAGTGGTAAATAGAAAATCAAGAAGTCCAGTCCATCTCACCACTGATCTTACCCATACTTTGAGGGCAGAGTTTATGTCTTAGTGCTGGTTTATGTCTTAGTGCTGGCCGCTTCTATATTTAGGGTTTGGGTTTTATCAGATTTAACATGTCTATGTATG
>JBAMYA010007956.1:0-17859 GCA_037176975.1 Arrhamphus sclerolepis | reverse complement strand
ACTGGGAAACACATAAGACACATAAGAGATATAAACTGATTTCTCACAGGAAGACACTATAGAGCTGCTACAGTAGTCAAGAACATTGATAAAAAGTCATTCATACCAATGGTTAACTAAGAATAAGCCATATTTATGCTGTTGTTTGTATTGTGTTATTGTATCTTTTTGTGGTTTTACAGTTCCTGTAGAGCCAAAGACAATTGACCCTTTATCAGCCTTCTGATTGGTCCCTGACTGACCAACCAGAAAAATCTTTCTCCGTTGCGACAACGGGTGGAATATTTGATTGGGCAAAATATTCGTCTCTCTCGTTCACAACAATGGAAAGAGCGTAGTTTTTATTTTCTTGTATCAACATCAAAATCATTGGATTATTTTTGAGAAACTTTGTCTTAATAAAAAGGAACACTTCGTAACGCACTGCACACAGTATAGTGAGGGTGCAGCGCATTTTTATCCCAAAACAGGCAGAAATCTAAGCTGTACCACCAAAACAAAGTAGGCTAGGCAGCAGACTACAACCGTAGCTACAACTGTAAAAGCGTTTTATTTTTCTTAAAATGGTTCAACAGTGTACTTGGGGCACTTGTAAAAGTGACAGCTGCTAAGATATTTGAGAGCTCTGGCTCAAGTAATGGTCACATATAGTCTTAAAGGTAAGTCTGTTGGTGGGAGGCTGCTAGCATCAGCTGCTTACCCTGCCATACTTTTAACTAAACTAATCAAAACATCATGTTTTTGTGGAAAACTCCCATTTTTCAAACTCACTACATGTGCCCGAAGTGTTCCTTTTTATTAATATCCAGTTGCTGTTGGTTTTCTTTGCTGCATTAATTAGCAATAAAGCAATGTAAAATACCATTTTTACAATGGGATGAGAGATGATAATTTTGTCCGACCTAGCAACAGGGGCGGGACTATGGGCGGGAATTGATAAAGGGTCAATTGTTCACATTTGTAGACAATAAAGGTTATTAAACTCATTACCCACAAAGGAAAATCCCCTTGATGCACAAGTTGTTTTATGATTAAATTAAAATTCAAACTTTATTGTCATTATACAGGAAATACAACAAACTTCTTCTTTAAAATGAGCCATTCAAGGTGATTGCTGTTTAGTCATGGTCACCTTCCATCAGGAAGAAAGCTACACAGCATCTGGACCAAAACCACCAGGATGCTGTTAGACTGAATAATTGTACCCATCTCAACCTTACTGCACTTTAAACATTGACCATTGCATGTAAATTACTGCAAATCTTGCTTCTACTAGTCATTGCCAGATCCAATTCAGTTTCCCAACTTCTATTTACTTTTTAAGTCACCACATTATTACTTCCATTTGTTCAGGTTTGTTATTTACCAACCCAGAGTACTGTCTCACATCTCTGGGTGATATATGGGAATCACAATAAACTGCACTGAAGTGGAAATATATGCTTTCAAGGTCCTCCACTTTCAGACAGACCTTTCTGAGTTTAGACCTCGAAAAAGAATTACTTCATTCTGGAAAAGAGGAAGCATCTTAGAAGGTGAAAGAAGGTTTTTATTTGATTTATTCAAATGCTGGAGCAGGCAGAGAGTAATTTTAAGCTCCTTGGATTTTAGGAGCTTTTGTGAAGGCTAAGGTTGAGCACATCAAATATTAATTAGATTTCTGACACAGTTTATTGCTCTTCTGATTAAGTTACCTAATAAATAAAATCAAATATAAAAAAAAAAAAACCTTTGATGCCATTACTATTGACAGAGTCTTCTCTTTTCTTTCATAGCCTAAAACTTCCAAAAGAAAAAGAAGTGCCATTTCAGAGGATGAGTCATGAATGCAAAATAATCTGTTGTACAGTCAAGCATGAAGACATGTTAATCAAATCTTGTGCCATACTGTCATGAATCCACCGAAGATCTATGGTAAACATCTTCCGTAAACTCCTCTGTAATTCATGCTGGATGTGGATACATGAGACCCCCAGTGGGTGTCACAGTTGACAATGCAGGGCTGTTGTCTGGCACACTGTTGTCCTGGTAATGTCGGTAGCTGACATCCTGCGGGATTAGTGAGCGAATAGAATTATCAGGGATACATGCCGCTTCCCAGATTAGGATTGACCTGCTTTAAAACATAATGGTGATTTCTTCTTATCCGATTAAAGCCCCCAACTGACCTGTATTATTTTTCCTTGTCTGCATTAAAATTCTGCATATCTTCAGTGATAGCATGAGAAATAATTAGATTTTTATTGATTTAAGAAGTCTGTTTGATTCCATTCAGCTCTGACTCAATTTACTGAGAGCTTGTTCTCTTGCAGCCGGTATTAGTTGATCTGTCAGCTGTGTGGTCAGCTTTAGATACATGTAAACCACAGAAATTAAATTCTCAGACATTCATCAGTGATTTAGACCGCAGTAATCTGTCTTTATCTTCTACAGAGACCAGTGTACTATTTTTGTGCTGGTTTTATGTTTACATAACATATCTATGTGTAACATTTCAGCACAATTAACAGTTTACAGCAATGTTACATGTACCCCAGGTAGCAAACAAATTTTGGCCCACACTTGCCTCATATCTGCAGTTTTCTTTCTTTGGGTTTGATGGATGGATTTGACTGTGTGACTTTAATTACAATAGTAATCCGCAGACAGCACTCACCTTAAATGTGGAGGTTCAAATTGCCAAATACTTATGTTTATTTATTTATTTGTACAGCACAATCAAAATGAGAAAAAGGTTCGCAGGAATTTCATTTAAATGCACTGGTCAAGAGGTCCCATTGTTAATTTATGATTGGAGTTTTGATTATTATTTGGACACATTTCATTACAGAATAAATAACCAAGAAATGAAACGTGGCAAAAATCTAATTTTCGAACAGATTACCCTCTCTCGGTACAAATAGGCAATTTCATTTTTTTACAGCACCACTCAACATTTAGCAGGTTTAAAATCTAAGCATAAAATATTTAAACAAAAAAAAACAAACAAACAAGAAAAACAAAACTTTTTTGAGATGTATACCAGATGATGATTGACATCATTTAATATCTGTTAAGATAAATAATGTATGCTTCATATGCCTTATTAACATTATTGATTCAAAACTTAGAAAATTTGTGGTATTATAGTGGATTATGAAATGGATCGGGGGATCAAAAGCCGATGTCTTTTTGAACCTGTCCAAAGCCCGGATAAGAGGGTTGTGGGGGTTGCAGAGGGCTGTGTCAGGAAGGGCATCCAACATAATACCTATGCCAGCCTAAACAAACAGATCACAAAACCCATGAAATCTATATTGGATCGTTTGAAGCCTGTTAACGACGACTGCCATCGACACTGTTCACCTACATCATGGGCGTCCAAACTCCAGTCCTTGGGGGAAACTGACCTGCATTGGGTTCACACTGTACAATTTTGGCTGTCTCTGATGAAAAGTGGGCAATCATGGGGAAGATTGACCATTGTAGCTCAAAACGGTGTCATAACGGTGAGATTAATGCACATTGTAGAGGACGTGACGGAATGTCAACCTGTGAGACGATTCCTTCAAATTTCTGACATTCCTTGAAATCTGTTGTAGTCTGTCTTTGGTGACCTTTCATCTTTGCTCCTGTCTCATTGTGAGATCTAAAATCACCATTTTTGATCTACAGTGGCTGATTTTTCCCAGGATTGTGCATGAGTTGCGCTCATGCATGTGCATTCAATGTCACATTGATTGTGATGAATGTGTGTAGATTCACGTGTACATGCAGTTTTATTATTTATTTATTTTGCTTTCAGAGTTCTAAGTAAGTCTGACATCAGGCCCCTGGTCTGGAGCACTACATGTTGTTGTATATTTTGTTGTTTGTTGCATGTCAGCCTTAAAAGAGTTATGAAACCATCTGGAACAATTTAAAGTTGTGCATTCCAAAGTGACAAAGTTGTTTCACATCAAAACAGCTGTCAATCTTCCAGGAGTGGATATCGAAGCAAATTTATCCCAAAGTCTGCTATTGCAAAGCTTAGAGAAATACAAAAAAATAAACTCAAGAACTACACCCAACACCTGACGGACCTCAATGAGCACATTAAAGTCAACCATAGCATGATTAGAACTTTCACATGTTTGGAATGCTTGCCAGGGGAAAACATTTTCTTTCAGCCATTTTTCGATGCTCAGTTAGAAAGAAAGGTGGAATGGTGACTCCGAGGTACAATATAGGCTCCTATCAGTCCAACTAATAAGATGTAATCTTTTTAAACAAATAAATCAAACCACATATAGCGTTTCAAATCTATTTTGGCACAAATGTGCTTTTGTGCAGATTTCAGTAGCATGTAAGGCAATGCTGATGCCTAAAAAAGCATGAATCTGTGAATGTATTTCAAGCACGGCGTAGATACAAACGCATAAACCACCAGTTCTTGGTTGAAATCCAGCTACACACACAACCATACACTTTAGGAATCCTTTAATCCTGCGACATGGAGGAAAGGATTGAAGCAATGAACGTCCTAAAAATAACACCAGTGTACCAATATAGAGGACTTGTGTGATATGCGATTGCCGCAGACTCATCAAAGGTGACAGGTGACATCCTTAAGTAACCTCCACCAGTCTTATCTCAGCACCACAGGAGCACATCTACCGTTTAAAGCATTCATGTCACACTGGCTAAAGACAAATTAACACCATTTACAAATTCAGTGAGGCATATCTCTTTGACCAGCACTGTGAGAACTGGTTGAGGGATAATTTTCATCCAGTTCATGCACTGAGGCTTTAGGTTGGGCAGTTAGGTAATTGGAGTTCCATCTCTTGCTTTCAGAGCCCATTCTGAGTCACCTGCATGAG
The DNA here is from genome assembly GCA_037176975.1 of Arrhamphus sclerolepis. Classification (NCBI taxonomy): domain Eukaryota; kingdom Metazoa; phylum Chordata; class Actinopteri; order Beloniformes; family Hemiramphidae; genus Arrhamphus; species Arrhamphus sclerolepis. The sequence goes on along the minus strand of JBAMYA010007956.1, from coordinate 13,018 downwards.
TGAACAGCTGATAAGAAACTCAAATACCGTCTCAGTGGATGTGTGGTAACCGAGCTGCTAACAGACATCCAACCTACTGGCTGCTACTTGCAGCTCCATATCTGCACTCCATCTAGATGGGAGGTCAGGTCATGCCATTCAAAAGGAGACAACTTGAATCCATCAGGCCTGATTGTAATATCTTCACACTGCTATCACACTCCATCAGTTTCTTCACTGTGCCTGGAGACATGAAAAATAGATGCAATGTAATTGAGTTCTAGTGATACCTGAAATGAAAAAAAAGAATCCCTCGGTTCTCACACAGTATTTGCTAATGTGTACTCCACCATAATCTGGCAACACTAAACAAATGCCATTTTTTCCCCCACTGACATTTTCTGTTATATTTTACAGCCCCTTTTATGGTAGATGCATCAAATTTCCCAAATTGCTGTTCACGTTTTGGGATTCAAAAACACTTGATAGCTCTTGTAGTATTTTCCATATGGTCCTTTTTTTTGTCTGCACAGAGAAACATCAAAGAGTTACATCAGTGTTTGTTCACATGGCTTTTTTTTTTTTGTCAAGTGCATCTGTCATGGGAACAAATACCCTAAAAATATCCTAAAATTACCACTAGATGCTTGACACCATAGACTGCAATGCAGTATTTCTCCCAATTATTCATACATTTGAGCTTTATATAATTAAGCAGGTGTGGTACATAAAAATAAATCTCCTTAACACTCTTCAAGGATGTCAAATCTAGCTATGGAGACCAAAGCCTCGTATTATAACATGGAGTTCAAGGAGATTGACCTCCTTTGAAGCATGCCATGGCAATTTGATGACATGCATATCTCACTGCTCCCACAATGGCTATAGTGTTGAAAAAAGGCTATTGTGCCTTGAGTGCAGCTTCTTTTGGAAATGGATGTTTAGACACACTGGAATGCCATAAACAAAGCTGTAAAGCAAAACAGAACAGACGTTTGTGTCTGTTCATATGATTAGTCATGCAGAATTGTGACATGTTCACCTCCCCAAAATATTTCATGATTTTTTTTGTATGCTTTATCACCAAATCACAGATTGAGACCAGTTCCTTTCAGGAACTTGCTTGTGAGAAAACCACCTTTGTTTGCTTTAAACATAATAAAGCATAAAGGTGTGAAGGCATCCTCAGACTTGTTCAACAAATAAGCCTTATCAAGTTGAGACGTTTAGCTGCAGGTATTGAAAACAGATGTATGAAAAAGTTAGGAGGTTCAAAGACAGAGAGCGTAGTTATTCAGTTTGTACGTGAGGGAGATAAATGAAGGTGCGATAAGACAAGGAAATGAGAGTTTGGATGTTTTGAAGCTGCTAGTGACGGAAAAATGCAGGTAGATTTAGGTGGAAAGCTGGTTGTTCCTCAGGAAATAGTTTGTACCAGTTTAAGGCCTGATATGGTTATGTGGTCAGTTAGTCAGCAGATAGTTTATTTTATTGAGCTGACAGTTCCCTGGAAGATTCAGTGGAGGAAGCGTAAGAAAGAAAAAAGCTCAGATATGCAGACTTGGGGGCAGAAGCTGTGATAATACCACAATGGAAAGTTAGGGTACGTCCAGTGGAGGCTGGATGTAGGGATTTCATAGCTAAATCTGCATTTGCATTACTGGTGGAACTGGATACAGCTGGGCAGAGTTTGAGGAAGCTGGTTAAAGAATTGTCAGATGAGGCAGCCTCAGTGGATCTGGATTAGAATGAATAATTTGAGTTGGGGTACAAAAGTCTAGTTTTAGTGAACCTCATCTGTTAATGAAGAGGAGGGAGTGAAGGTAGGGAGAGATGAAGTCCACCAATCAGGCGCAGATGAGGAAAACCAGGAAGTGGTAGTTTATTTAAGTAAGTGGGCGTGGCCAACTGGAACCATGCAGGTGAGTGGGTTTGTTCTTGCTTGGTGTTCGGTGGAAATTATAGTTAGAAAATAGGAGTTTGTATGTGAATTGTATGGATTTGTTGGGTTTGTTGAAAGTGACAAACCTGGTTTGGCTGTCGTGGAGCAGTGAGAGCTGGCATTAGGGGAGTGACTCTGGGATGCCAGAAATCACTGTTCAGCCTCCTGGAGGTGCAGTGGTGGGACGAACTAAACGAAACACCGGTGAAGGGAGGTTCCCACCAGAAGACCCAGTGAGATTGCAGTTTATCACTGCTTACAGGGTAGTTTACTGAGTGGTTTGTTACTGGGAGCACATATTTCTGCACACAGAACATAACAGTAGTAGAGTAGTGTTGTTTAGGTTCACACTGCACACTGGACATAACAATTTAGTGTTGAGAATTTATGACGTCAAATTCTTTTACTGAGTGCTAATCCTTTCTATAGCGCACAAGTTTCTTGTGTTTATATTAACTTATCAGAAGACATTAAACATAAGGAAGTCATCAACAAAAAGTTCAGAATACTGCACATAAGGTGATGATTTGAGATGATTGCTATGTATTGTGTAGTTAGAGTTGTGAAACTATTAAAACTGTCAATCATGATTTTTAGTTCTACAACTACGACAAACAGTCCTCCATTTAAAGCAAGACGACTGTCTAGACATCCTCACTTCTTTCACACATCTCATCAAATACACACTAGCGTATGTTTGGCAGTAATCATTTGTTAAAAAAAAAAGAAGGAAATCCATAACAGGATGATGAGGTTTGACTGAAGACTGCAGCTGCTGCTGATTTGCTCCTTTGCGTAGACAAGGTCATCGCAGCAGCAGCGAGGCAGGTCTGTAGGGAGAGATGTGGAGCTGTGTGTATGCATGTGAGAAATTGCTGACACGCAGTCCGTTTAAAACAGATGGCTCAGAGATGTGAAGCAGTGCTGTGATTTTAACCCTCATATCCATGATGGTCACACTGCACTGCACCTCAAACTGAGCTTATAACCTCTTGTGATTTCTGTTCTGTATCTGTCAACAAATTCAGCTAAACAAATACTGGGAGACAATAGCAGAACAAGAGTCATAACCTGCAGCTTTACAATTGTATACAAATGCTCACAAAGCAATATGTCTGTCCTTTTTTTCCTGATAAAGACTGAAGTATGAAAACACTGAAACACAAAAATTGCATGCCACACATACAGAATCATCATAGGAGTGTACATAAACCTGTTTAAAGGAAAACAAATGAGTTTGTTCCTTTTTTCATTTTTAAAAATCATTTTGAATTGCACTTGAAAGAATATTTGATTATCTTTAAGAAGAGTTGTGGTTTCTATCTATTAGCAAAATTCTGGGAATCTTCTTCTATGGTTATAATCCAGACTCCTTTGTGAATCAAAGGTCAACGATGCTCCCAGTTGACTGTTGACACAGAGAGTCATGAAATGATGCAGTTTACACGACACAAAAATTAACAGTCTACAGTGATAGTAAACATGCTTCAGTCTGTGGTAAAATTTGTGCAAATGCCTCTAATTTGTCAGACTGCCGCTGCAAGACTGAGACTAAGATCGACGTAGCGTGCTCCAGCTCACGCAAAACTCTTCATGATTTTCTTCAGAAATTGAAATTTGAAATTGAGAATTGAAACTTTAGCCCAAGAGACTCAGGAAAGTTATAGAAGAGAAAATCAGAGTGATGAGGCAAGATCTAATAAGAGTAAATCTAAGACAGGTTTCATAAAAGTGACTTAAAGCATGTCAGAACAAATTTTGAGATTTTCAACATCCCCTTTTGGAGTGTTGGGCACAGCACTTTTTAAGATGGTCACTATTCTACACGTCACATGAACATGTTTATACAAGTGGTTAAATTTAAAAAAGTGCAATATATTCTCATACATTCTATTATTTGTAGTTCACTTTTTTTTTTATTGATACATACTTTATATAATTTATTGTTACTTTGTTCATGTTGCTGCAACCATGTGAATTTCCCTGCTGAGTTAAAGGCTTATTAAAGGCTTATCTTATCTTAAATAGAACCAGGGAGAAGGGTAACCTGAGGAAAATTTAAAATGTCAACAGTGCAGATAAAACAATAAACCTTTTACACAAATATCAATGTTGAATTTCATGACAGTGTGACAACCATAAATAGATGTTGTTACCATGGCAACTCGACAACGTTCCCAGCCCATACAAGGTTCTTTCAAGATGCACGATGCATTTGAAGACATTTCAGACAAGATAAGTGGATCACTTGTTTTATTTTTTTAAGGTTATTTGATGAGTGAAAGCATGTCCACTCTTTCTTTTCTCTCTTTCTCTGTGAATGTGCAAATCTGAGCTAGCTCATTTATTGTTAGTATGCGAAAAAGTGGCGTAAAGTTATATGCAGCTATCGCTACTGCGTGCTGTCCCTGGATTCAGAAGTTGCTTTGTTGTTTTTTTTGCGAACAGCAGGCCCAGCTGGGTCTGAGATCTCAATAACAGTTCATAAAAGAATCAATTGTTCTATTAAAAGATAACTGAAACTCATGTTTTATGATGGTAAAGTTATATTGTGCTTCAAACGTCACACCTGCAGGAGAACCCTGTGAGCTAAAAATGATTAATCTTCCTTTATGTTTCTCTACAATGTAAAAACACACGTGCGCGCTAACAAAATAAGCTTTTCTGTTTTTTATAATCCTTCTCATTTGTGGTTTGTTTCATCTTCAATAAATATTTGAGGCTTTTTTTTTCATTCCTTATGATGATTCTCAACTCTGTAGCTAGTAACCTGAGAACACACATTTCACTAAATTATCTTTTCACATCAAAATGATACAAAAAAAATAAAAAATAAAACACGCACAACAATCTTGTTGAAGGCAAAATGACGTCAGCAGTCTTTCTTTTCACCGTTGGATCTAAATTATTCCCAAAGGCATGATAATAATTTAAATTCAAAATTCTCTTTCATTTGCCCTGAAATATGTCAAACCTAATGCAAAAAAAAATATAAATAAAATTTTAAAAAAGTACCTTCATAGAATAAGACATTTTGGTCATTGTAATGCACATCCAGAGCTCAATTTCTCCTCCATAGTCTGAGGTATTAAGAAACTGCTTCAGAGCTGTTTAAACTAGGACACCACAAGCATATTTAATAGCTCAAAAAGGATGTGTTTGAAAGATATATCTTTCATGGGTAAACACAACTAAATCATAAGCTGCGGTGGGCAATTTCTGTGAGGTAAATGAAGTTGAGATAATTCAAGAATCCTGGTTCCTGCTCTTGTGTGATTACCAGTAGGTTGTGAATCATCCACTGTACTATTTGGCTACACAGTCTTATCCAACTGAAGTACAGGAGGGGAAATTTTCTAATTAACTGTGGGTTAATTGCTCTACCATTTGATGCAAGGAGAGGGTGTGCATCATGTGGTTGTGCATTTTTCTTTTAACTTTAAATTGACTCCATTGCAGCTGAACTTTCGGTTGAGAGAACATGCTTTAAAATATTAAGAGGAGTGTAATTTACTATGTGCTGCATGTTAAATATGTACAGCAAAAGGAAAGAGGTTCCCATTTGCATTTCACTGTGTGAAAAGCTACACCTCCACTATCATCTCTCTGCAGTTACCAGAGGTGTTCACAGGGTGGATTTCACAATGAGCCATCGTTTTAAAACCATTTATACATTTGTGAATGAATAAACAAATTTTATCCATATCTTTATTGGTTAATTAGAGTCAAGGTGTATTGTCTTTTTCGTTATCCTGTAAATGGAGAGGGTGGATGGGATTCAGTTTTAAAGTTCTGATATTGATCTTAGCCAAGTATGAACATTTTATTTATCTCTACCCTTTTCCCATCCTTCAGGTACGTAAGGACAAAGTTTTTCCCTGGGGGGTTTGTGCACTATTTATTGGTTCCGGGAGGGAAAGGGAAATAGCTTTAGTGTGTTATGTAGAAAAATGTATTGCTAGTTTAGATGTGTATATACTGAGGTAGGATTTATTGTGGATATAGGTGCGTGTGTAGCCTACATGTACAGTCAAAACAAAAATTATTCATACCCCTGTGAAATACAAGGAATTTCTTAATTTTCTCATTTACAAATTATTTCACCTCAGATTTGATATAAACAGGACACGCAAGAAATTCTGAAGCCATGACCAATTCATTTTAGATATGAAGTGTAAAGAAACATCTTTAAACATGGTGAAAACAAAAAATCTCAGAGTCGCAAAATTATTCATACCATGTCTTAATAATCAATTGCAAACCCCTCATTTCTCATCACAGCCTCCAAACCATTTTTGTGTTTCTTGCAACTATCTGCAGGGACTTTGGACCATTCCTCCTTTGAAAAAGTGTCTAGATCCATGAGGTTAGAGGATTTCCATGTTGTCACTCATTTCTTGCACTCCCTCCAGGTTCTCAGTCGAGTTTCAATCAGGACTCTGACTTGACTGCTCCATAACATTAATATCATTGTCTGGAACCATTTCTGGACCATCCTGGCCGTATTTGGATCATCGTTCTGCTGAACGGTCCAATGATCCAGGCTGTCTGCTGATTGCCTGAGGTTTTCTCCCAGATTCTTGATGTACTGCTCTTTCCTCATGGTGCCTTCCATTTTAACCAAGTTACCAGGACTGTTTGTGGAAAAGCAGCCCCATTAGCATGATTCTTCCACCTCCATGTTTCACAGTAGGGACGGTGTTCTTTGGCTTGTAGGCTTCGCCCTTCTTTCGCCAGATGAAAGCCACATCTCTGTATCCAAAAAGCTAAACTTTTGATTCATCTGACCACAGAACAGATGACCAGAAGCTTTCGTCTTTCTCTAGATTTTTCTTTGCAAAGGTCAGATGAGCTTTTAAATGCTTTGGTTGAAGCAGAAGGGTACTTCTTGGCCCACGTCCATAGAGACAGTTTTGGTGCAGTACCCACTGTAGTGTCTGCCTTGATATAGTCACACCACTTTCACTCAGTTCCTTCAGGACAGCCTTGGTAGTCCTCCTTGGATTGTTTTTTACATCTCGCTTGATCTTTCTGGCTAGCCAAGGAGACACTGTGTGACTCCCGACCATGTCCTTTGAGGGTTTTTTAAAGTGTTTAACTTCCGGTACTTGTTGAAGATACTTTGCACTGTTGACACTGACACCAGAAATTGAAAAGAAAAAAAAAAAGTCTCCTTTTCCTCCCTTTTAGACATTTTAATGAGTGTGCTTGAGTCCTCGCTGAGTTCTTTGGTATTTGCCATGGGAAGTTTTGCTTTGACTTGAAAATTACTGAAATGACACAAGAAAGCTGACTTTTATAGTCAGGAAACTGGTCAAAGAAACTCAGAAACTTTGAAAATACCATTAAATACTTTTGAGAGAAATAAACACTTAAAGGGAATAGTTTGTTAGAATATCCTATGGCTATTTGTTTTGGTATCACTGGGGTATGAATAATTGTGGACATGCTGATTTTTTAGTTTATATAAACATGTTTAACGGTGTTACTTTGCATAAATAAATTGGTCATGGCTCCAGACTTTCTTCCATGTCCTATTTATATCAAATTGGAAGTGAAATAATGATCTGTAAATCAGAAAATTAAAGAAATTCCTTCTATGTGACATGGGTATGATAATTTTGGGCTTGACTGGCTGTAATTGTTTGTAAGGATAGATGTGGTGTTTGAAAATAGCTGTGTTTGACCTCCCCCACTACTGGTATTTCCCAATTAGCATTCACAGATATAAAGGTGCACAGTGGAAGTCATTTGGGATGGTATTGGATGGTTTTGTTGCTTGTGGAAACTCTGAAGAAATAACTTCTGCAAGAAATTTCCTTTCTTCTGTTGCTATATTGTTGCCTCCATGGCTACCTGACTAAGTGAAAGTGTGAAAGTGGAGCTCTGGAGCCATACTGTATCACAGGTAAAGGGTATAAATCACGGGCCTAGGTCTACATTTGGATGGCAGCACACAGAGCAATTTTGCCCATTCCACTACTTTTTGTTCTTTGTAGACACTATAATTCCAAAAAACAAACAAAAGGTTTGTAGTGCAGTTTATACAATTATTTGTGAGGAAAAATGTCTGTTTCTTTTAGGGTTGTTTCACACCATAGTTTGTTTGCGCCACTCTGAATAACTTCATAAGTTTGTAAACTTGTACCATTTTCAACTTGGCTTGGTTTCTTTCCAAACAACACTTCAGACCATGAGACCACTTAAAGGCCTGTCTGGCAGTTTGATTGGGTTTCTTTCTGGCAACCAGCTGGCTTGATAGATCTGAGTTTGTGAACTGTCTAACCCACTACTTATAAAACTTAACTTCAGTTTTTAATTTTTCACTTTCACCTTAATTCACTTTCTGATTTAGGTTAAAATATTTAAAAACCCCTTCCCAGAGAAATGTAGTTTTCTAAAATGCATTTTTTTTCTTATATTGAACTAGACTGCTCACAGATCAGCCAAATGTGTATGCATGGACACACACACACACACACACACACACACACACACACATACTAGCAGTATGAGGTCTGGCGCTGTCCTGCTGAAATAACCACAGACTTTCTAGGAAAAGACATTGTCTTGATGGTAGTATATGTTTCTCCAAAATTCAAACATACGCCTCTGAATTGTTCCCAAAAGTAAGCCAAAGTGTGGATTCACCTAACCACAGAACATGTGTCCACTGTCTTTCCATCCAGATGAAATCGTGTGCAGAGAACTTCCTGTACAGAGCTGACATGTGGCTTCCTCCCAGCGTACTCCTTTCAGGTCCCATTTGTCAATGGAGCGGTAGACTGTGTTGAGTGACAATGGTTTTTCATGGCACTCCCAAGGCTATACTCATTTCAGTGTTATGACAGTTTCTCCTTTCATTCTGTGCATGAAGTGGGATTTCATCATACTCCATTATGAACTCTAGATTTTAGAAAAGTCCATGCTCTCTGCATTTTTCCAGTGGGAAATGTATAACATCAATGAATTTGTTCTTTTTGATTATTAACTGATCAGTGATTTTGGCGCAAAGTAGTGAACCATGAACCATCCTTTCTTTCTTCTTTCTTTTTTTAATATATTAAGGAAGCTTTCTTGATGTCCATTTCTGATGCCCTCGCCTTATCTTTTCTTTCTTTCTTTTTCTTTCTTTGTATTTTACAAAAAAAGTTCCAACTTTTCTGATGACAGGGTTTGAACTTGATTAGGTTAAGGCATGAAAATCTATTTAGTTTGAATTATGTACATATGGCTGGCCTTCAGGAGGTAACAGCAATTTTTTTTCAAGACACCCTGTTAAGAAAACTCATCCCATAGTTTGTGACCATAGGTTATTGTCTGAACATATCTCAGCCAGTAAACAGAAAGTCTTACCTTTTGGTACGTGTATTTTCTCACCACAACAGACAAGTACAGAATTCGCACCACTGCACATGGCTCATCGATCCGCCTGTCAATATCCCGTTCATTTTTTTCCCTCAGTCGTGAATAAGGCCCCAAGATACTCACACCCTGTTCCAACTGAGAACCATGGTCTCAGATTGGAATGTGCACATTCTTATCCCCGCCACTTTGAACTCTATGAACCACCCCAATGAGAGCTGAGGGTACCGACCTGATGACACTTATATTACATATTGGAACTTTAAGATAGACCCTCTCAAAACATTAGTTAACCACATGGTAGCAATCTCTCTGTTGTTGCTCACTGGTGACAGGTCCAAACCCATCCAGACAAACCCAAATGAGTCATATTCATTCTCTGAACACATTACTTCCAGCGCTCCGTCACTGATTCATGTAGTCAATGTTTGTCATATTGCAAATCACTGAAAACGTTATTTGAAATCCAATTTGAGTGACTACACTATTCATATTGAGATGCATCTGTGCAAATCAAATTAAAATTGTATCTGAAGCCTCCTCTATAGTGGTGTGAATCATATGTAGAAAAACTGCATTTCATGTAGTTTTTGCCTGTTCATAAAGTCAGTGTAGTATATATGATCTGGAAATGCTAAAAATCCATTATAAGCTTTTACTGGACAGGTCTCAACAAGACTGACAGCAGAAAAAAAATCAAGATAAAATAAGACCATGCATAGTGACAGATCATGTATTTTTTGCTTCTCTAATTTCAGTAAAAATATCAGAAAAAAATCAAAAACATACATAAGCACACACACACGCAGAGAGAGAGAGACCTTCATTTAAGTTACATATTGAAGGGGAAAATCACAGGCTTTTTGCTTCACTTCTGATATGGAAATACAGCATTCTGTGAATGTTTTGGCCAGTTAAATAACTGACTGACTACACAGGTACGCGCAACCAGATTTCTGAGCTCATCCTCATTCAATATTTTTTTGACAGAAGAAGCTGATGGATTACTATACATCTGATAACATCCTGTTATAACAAGCACACACTCTTTTAGAGGTCTTGCTTCCAGTGCTGACTGAAGGACAGCAGCATAACAACCGTTGAATGAAAATAATATAAGTATAATTGTAATTCTGTGAACATGCATAACAATTATTTAGATTATCACATCAGTGTAATGTGAGCAGGCATCCTGTTTGGTCAATTTAAAAAATGGTTTTACATATCAGATAATTAGGAAAATGTCATCCAATCCTCATCATTCATACATCCATAAAATTCCTTTTATCCAAGTTCAGGGTGGAGACAACACCATGATCAAAGAGGCTCAGTCATCCTGGAATCACCTCAGATGGCTTCTATCTCTGAGGGAGAGTCCAGCCAACCTACATACGACACTCATACTATACTGTCCCCGATGTCAACGCGATGTCGCAGAGCTGTGTCAACCAAGACAGCCCCACAACATCCAGAGCCTTGAGGAACTCGGGGTGGATCTCTTTCACCCCTGGAGCCCTGCCACCAAGCATCTTCTGAACTGCTTTGGTGACCTCAGCTCCTGTAATGTGTGAGTCCACCTCAGAGTCCACAAATGTCTTCCTACTCTGTGAAAGAAGTGTTAATACCATTGAGATACCATTGAGAAAATCCTTGTATAAGTATTCATCCCACCACCTCATAAGTCAACAGCCCTCAGCCCTCATTTTACAAACTGTTGGTGAAGCGCTGCTTTCCGCACGTGACGGTTTGCAAGCATCTTCTCTGAGTCTACCTAAAATTTAATTATGGCTTCGCCAAACTCCTCCCACAACCGAGTTTGCTGAGGTACCATCATATCACATCCATGTTAAACTGCTTAGACTCAGAATTCATCATAATATTGTCCCTCAGGAGCCACATTCAACAGCAAAGGTCATATTCTAACAAATATATGCATGAATATTCTTCGTTTTTACCAGTCTTGTTGGAAGAGATAAGGCTTGTGTTTGCACGTTGAATACTGAATTTTTATCACTACCTTCCCTGCCGTAAGCTTGTCGTGCACTATAAACTGCCGTGCTTGCTCTACCAACGTCTCCATAGACTTTCTCCAGGTTTTAATCCTGGGTAAAAGGACTTGCAGATTAAGTAGGCCATAACCTTGTAGGAGTGAAGTAAGGATGGACTGCTAGTTTAAATTGTTGACGATTAGAAACTGTCGGCTTGTCCTTAGCTTTAATATGTGTTTAAATAGAGGTCAGCACTTTGCGATCCTAAACAGGATCACCTCAAAACATTTTGGAGGGACAAGTTAGAACCAATTAAAATTCTTCATTTTAAGAATGAGTCTCCTTCAGGTGATGATTCTTTGTGCCTGATCAAAACAAGGTTGTCTGCTGGTGTGCGCTCAGTCATCCAGATCATGGCATCATTTATTTACCAGTGATCTTCTACTACTTTAAAAGGGTGGCTGGACCCTCCCTCCTTCATCTTCCCCCTCTGCCTCTGCTCCTTCACATCAAAAGGAGTCAGTTGAGGTTGTTTTGGGGCATCTGGTTAGGATGCCTTCTAGACACTTCCCTAGGGAGGTGTTTCAGGCATGTCCAACTGGGTGGAGGCCTCAGGGCAGGCCCAGAACATGCTGGAAAAATTATCTCTCAGCTGCCTTGTATTCCCAAGGATCTAGAAGAGGTGGCAAGGGAACAGGAAGGTACGAGCCTCTTTGCTTGGGCTGTAAAAGTCTTCTTGGTTCTCTCTCTCTCATAAGAGAAAATAGAAAATGATGAAACTTCAAAATTCTCCAAATATAAAATATATGTATATAAAGAAATAGCAGTTACTTTCATTCTATGAAAAAACACAAGCTCTTCAGAAATTATTGTGGGATTTCTTGTTTGCAGTATTCAAATATATCTGGAGCAACGGAGACCAGTCCTTTACAGCTTTCTGTTAATTTGTAAACTGGTTTAGTTGGCAAACATTGAGCTGTGGTAATCATCAAGCAGAATGAAATGTATTTGGCTGTGCCAGAGTAAGTCATGAGTTCAATCCTTCAGCTCAGGTTCTGGTTGTTGTGGTGGGTTGATCATTCAAGGTCAGGTACACCATTCCTTATGCTCAATATGGCTATCGACAAGTTGTAATGACAAATGAAAGATGATTTAAGTTTCTGATCTCGGTTATATAATTGCAACACTGATTTACGAAAACAGAATCAATGACTTTGCCAGTGATGTAATGAGTATAAGAAATGAATATGGTGGTGTTCTGTGCGTGCATTAGAAAATTTTATTTATTTCTGCTACCTCAAATAAATTATCAGGTACCGGTACCTAGAGAGCTGTTTTGTTTCCTCAAACGACTTGATAAATGATAGTAACCGAGGTCGTTCTCAACTACTGCATATGGTCAGACACTGCTATAGCAGTGGAAGCTTGTCATTAGATTGGCAAAATGTCAGTTTTCCAGGAAAGGGGGGACTTATTTGGTGTTGTATGGTGGGGCAGGGTTGTGTGGCTCAAATGGAAGAAAAATGATGGCAATTACACAATATCTGTTGTACTGTTGAAACTCTGACTTAGCTCATGAAGGTCAGAGTGACAAATTATTGCTGCAGAACTCCCATATCTGACATGGTGAGATGGTCTTTTTTTTTTTTTTTTTTTTTTTTTTTTTTTTTTTTTTGGAAAAAGGGAAAACTCAAAAAAAAAACCCAACCCCCCTTTCCCCTTTCAAAAAAACGCCCCCCCCAAT
>JBAMYA010007935.1:0-17860 GCA_037176975.1 Arrhamphus sclerolepis | reverse complement strand
CTTAAAACAGGATTATAATGAATTTCCCCTCTATACATATTTCACATGTATAGCAAGACAAAAAAATGTTCCTTTCATAACAAGCCAAATAGATTTTGTTTATCTCAACTCAACACACACACACACACACACACACATACTGCATCTGGAAAGTACTCTCAGCGCTTCACTTTGTCCACATTTTATGTTACAGTCTTATTCCAAAATGGATTAAAATCACTTTTTTTTCCTCAAAACTAAACACACAATACCCTGCAATGAAAACATGAAGAAAGTTTTTTTTTTTTTTTTTAAGTTTTTTTAATTAGAGAGATGTTTTGCAAATTTATTGAAGAAAAAAACAACAATAACAACTAAGAAACCAGTATTCAGCCTTTGCCATGAAGCTGAAAATTGAGCTCAGGTACATCCTGTTTCCACTGATCATCCTTGAGATGTCTCTACAGCTTAATTAGAGTCCAACTGTGGTAAATTAAGTAGATTAAACATGATTTGGAAAGGCACACACATATGTCTATCTGTAGACATTTGAGACTGAATTGTCTCAAGGCACATATCTGGGGAAGGGTGCAAAAAACTTTCTGCTGCTTTGAAGATCCCAGTGAGCTCAGTGGCCTCCATCATCTGTAAATGGAAGAAGTTTGGAAGCACCAGAACTCTTCCAAGAGCTGGCTGACCATCTGAACTGAGTAATCGAGGGAGAAGAGCCTTAGTCAGGTAGGTGACCAAGAACCTGATGGTCATTCTGTCAGAGCTCTAGAGTTCCTTTGTGGAGAGAGGAGAACCTTCCAGATGGACAACCATCTCTGCAGCAATCCACCAATCAGGCCTGTATAAAAGAGTGGCCAGATGGAAGCCACTCCTTAGTGAAAGGTACATGGCAGCCTGCCTGGAGGACTCTCAGAGCATGAGAAATAAAATTGATGAAACAAAGATTGAACTCTGGCATGGATGCCAGGCATCATGTTTGGAGGAAATCAGGCACCGCTCATTACATGGTGAATACCATCCCTACAGTGAAGCATGGCGGTGGCAGCATCATGCTGTGAGGATGTTTTTCTGTGACAGGAACTGGGAGACTGGTCAGGATAGAGAGAAAGATGAATGCAGTGCTCTTGAGCTCAGACTGGAGTGATGGTTCATCTTTCAGCAGGACAATGACCCCAAGCATACAGCCAAGATATCAGCCAAGATATCAAAGGAGAGGCTTCAGGACAACTCTGAGAATGTCCTTAAGTGGCCCAGGCACAGCCCAGACTGGATTAAGACTGAACATCTCTGGAAAGATCTGAAAATGATGTGCACCAACACTTCACATCCAACCTGATGGATCTGGAGAAGTTCTGCAAAGAAGAATGGACCAAACTGCCCAAAGACAGACGTGCCAAGCTGGTGGCATTATATTCAAGAAGATTTGACACTGTAAATGCTCCCAAAGGAGCATCAACTAAGTACTGAGCAAATCCTGTGAATACTTATGCACATGTAATTTATTTGTTGTTGTTGGTTTTTTCTTTTAATACATTAGACAAAAATATAAAAAAAACAACAAAAAAAAAAAACCTTTTTTCATTGTATTGTATTGTGTGTAGAGTTGTGAGGGGAAAAGAAAAGAAAAGAATTTAATCCATTTTGGTAATAAGGCTGTAAAATAAAATGTTTACAAAGTGAAGCACTGTGAATACTTCCTGGATGCACTGTACATATATGCACACACATCACACTCATTGTGTATGTTTGTAGCTATATTGTAATGTTTTGAACAGACAGTAGCATTTGCTGATATGCTTCTATGTTCTTGTCTACGCTGCTGTTCAGGTGTATCTGTGTGTCTGCATCTTCCACTAAAAGGCTTAGTGAAACAGGAACGTACAGCATGCATGATTAATCTGGACAACATTTTCATTTCTCTGAGCTTTATTGAGTCAAACTCACTAGACTAGTGTGGATGTGAAGTGAAACTGCCACAAATTTTCACATTTAAATGAAAATGTACTAGTGTGGTCACAGTTCCAGACCAGCCAAATATGTCTTTATATCTGACAATCAGATGGCTAGTTGCTCTGCCTTCATCAGAGGAATGCATCTTGCTTTAAGGCTCCTACACTTTGCAAGCTTTCTGCAGTCATATGAGATATAACATCTAACATCGGATGTTTGCACTTGCTTGATCTTTGGTATGATGTCAAGAACGGTTAGCACAGACTGTACGTTGATGAGCCTTTTTAAATCGTAGGCTACAACTAATGCGGAGATGCAGGTGGATATAGAAGTATGTGCTGACAGTAAATGAACAAGTGAAAATATACTGCTCTGTTGTAGTGTTTATATGCCCCAAAAATACTTCAATAACAAGACGCAGCAAAAGAGAAGAATCCAAATGACCAAGAATCCAATCCAAATCGAAAACAAATGGAGGAGCATTTGGTTAGCATTAGCTTAATTGGCCAGTAAGTCGGGTCAATAGCATGAATGGATATAAAATGAGCAGAGCCTCTCTAATGTAAAGATGGACAGAGGTTCATCAGTCTGCAACATACTGCATCTAAAAACTGTGGAAAATTCTCAAGAAAAAGATGTTCCTTAATGTAAAATTCTCAATGTAAAAGACTTAAGATTTCACAGTCTAAAGTACATAATATAGCATCATAATTAATTAAACAAGCTACCTTGATTGCGATTTATGAGAGATTATTTAGTCTTGTTTTAAGGTTTTTACTCCAAATATAATCAACTATGAAAACTGGGATATTTTTCTAATAAAAGTTCATATCTTCAATTTTAAAATAAGTTAAAGGAAGCACATACAGTTTAACTATATATGGTAATTTCATTAATATTTCAGAGAAGAGAAAGACTTGAAATAACTGACATGAGCGTGATTACATTGATTATTTATTCTGAATGTCTGTTTCAATTAATTTTTGATGAATTGCTCAGCCCCAACAGGGACCATCCTGCTTGTTATCAGCGGACAGTTCACAGGTCTGCAGCAAATAGAGGTTTTAGAGCAGAATATGTTCCCAGTGGGGAGGAAACAGCCGTTTCTAAACTTGCTGGTCAAGTCCAGAGGTTCCTCTAGCGCCTTCCAGCGGGTAGGGAGGAAAACAGAGAAGTCCTTTATAATGGTGTGTGCTCTCCTGAAACAGCAATACTTGGGAGAGAAGAACAGGGAGAGGTGATCTGACCTTCCCAGACTGGGGGTTTGGTTAGTTCTGTAAGCTCCAGGAAGGCTGGTATAAACAACCAGTCCAGTATTTTATTATCTCTTGTGTGGCAGTTAACGTGTCCACCACTGGACTAATTAAAGAACAAAGACAAATAGAGAGTCCAACGCATCACAGAGTGGTCCATCTCAAACAAACCTGAACCTTAATACAGGGAAGACAAAGAAAAAGATTATGGACATCCAGAAAGGTTCTAAGCACCCCACTTACTGTCAACAGAGAGACGGTGGAAAGAGGATGATCCTTTACATATTCTCACATCCACATCTTTGAGTACTTAAGATAGTCAACACACCTCAGCACTGACAAAGAATGCAGAGAAAACTGTATTTTCTGAGGACTCTTCAAAGGACTAACATATCCAAAGAGTTGTTTGTGTCTTTTTTTTTAATAAGAGTATGAAAGGGAGCGCGATGTAAGCTGTCCCTCTCTGGTACAGCAGCTGTGTGGAGCAGGACTAAAAGCCACTACCTTAATGGAGACCGCTGTAAAAAAAAAAAAAAATATATATATATATATAAAAAATAAAAAATCACCAACGCACAGCTTTCAATGCTATACAACGTCTACAAAACTTACATTTTGAAAGACACTTCCCACCCTGGACATTGCATTTTTGTGCTCTTGCCCTCAAGGAGGCACTACAGAACTATTAAAACACACAAACAGATTCAAAAAGAGTTTCTGTCCAAGTGTTGTGCTATTCAGTCAGACACTGTACAGCCATGTGTCATTTTAACTGTTGCAGTGTTTTTATGTATCAACTGCTCTGCATACAGTTTCCAATGTAATGTCTTGTTTTAAATTATTGATACTTTTTTTAATATTATTTTACCTTGAGGACTTTGGGGAGTTTGTGCTGTTGTTCGTAGAATCATAATTAAGATTAATTAGAGATAAAGAGCTGAAGATATCCTCCAACATCCGTCTCATTTTCACCTGATGGTTTATAAACTGTCACCTGAGACAGATGGGTTTAACAGATGTATTGCTGCCACAGTTAATAAAGCCTAACTGACTCTTCCTCTCTGATAGAGTGCTACATCAACCTTGGGCGCACTGCAACTGGAATGTAAGTTGTACAATCTAAGAATGATGTTAACTTAGTCAAGAGCTGAAAGGAGACCAAAGTCCTCAAAGTCTGTAGTATAAGTTTATGATTTCACAACTTAGCACCTTAACTGAAACAAAGTACAAACTCCACTGTTTTCACTGTGTTGCTGTAGTTCATTTGAGCAACTCTGAAATCTGTCAATCAGTTTCCCCATTGGACAAACCAAATTCTGAGTTTGACCTCAGGTCAAGAAACTCTAATTTTCCAGTTTCAAAACAAGGACTTAGAGTTGGTTCTGTTAGCTCTGATTACATTGATGGTATGAGTTACCATGACAATGAAAAGACATTTACAATGGAGCTCTGTTACAGGGATTCGCCATGGCAACACCAGGGAAATGGAAGAGATCCTTCAACTCTTCATTGAATCAGAGCTTAAATAGAGGCTACACGAGCATCACATGTTAGAGGACAGCACTCGTGCTCATCTGGGGCTAGCAGATGTAGCCATCAGTGCAGACCTTTTCTGAATTGAAATGACAGAAACATAGTCTGGAATTTCTTATGAGGTTCAGAATGTCAGCATTCTGACACATTTTGTCCTTCCTCTTAAGCTGAATCAGTGCCTTTGGAGCATCAGTGGTTGTCTGAGGGTAGAAAAATAACGAAAAAATTATTGACAGGTTTGGTTTTACCCATTTTAATGACATTCCACGAGTTCTGGGTGGTATACTGGTTCATCCGGTGTACCAATTGTAATTTCCACTCTGGTACAAATTTTTCATATACTGCCACGCGGCATAGCTTTGAAAATGGCTTTAATGCCAGCCCAGTTCTCTAGCGTACCAGCTAGAGAACTGGGCTGGCAACCAGAAGGTTCAATCCCCAGCTGGTACCAGTGATGTGGGCGGGGCTGAACAAGTGCTTTCCCATGTCCACATCCATGGATGAGGTGCCCCTGAGCAAGGCACCTGAAACCCCCACCCGCTCCCTGGGTGCCGCACCGCGGCAGTCCACCACCCTGGGTCCAGCAGCTCAGATGGGTCAAATGCGGCAGGCAGAATTTCCCCACAGGAATGAATAATAGTAAAAAAAAAAAAATCATAATCATTAGGAACTCAGCTTCCATCGATCAATAATTTTTCACTGTAAACATCAAAACATTGTTCTGTTTTGCTAAAGCCTCCTCCTGGTTATATGAGCAATCTTCTTGATCAGACTAAACTTAGTAGACAACTGGCCTACATTTTTATAGAATATTAAACAGCAAACAGATCAGTGTTTTTTGCTAAAGGAAGGAAAATGTATGTAACCATCTGACTGTTACATAAAAGGCAAAGTTTAAACAGTCACAGCTGAGTTACTGAGAGTTACTGAGGGCCGTTTCTTACCCGCAGTCAGGCGCCGGGCACCATCTGCAGTCTGGGTCAGAGGCGAGGCATCTCCTCAGCAGGAACTCCTCATACTTCTCCAGCAGGGCTGCGTCATCCAAGATGTCAGCCACCTGCCGCGGGGCCAGCCTCTCGGCACACTCGGGACAGCTGAGCTGGACCCGGCTCTCTGTGATCTCGATGCGGAGGTACTGGCGCAGGCAGCACAGGCACGAGCGGTGGCTGCAGCCCAGCAGCTCGGGGAGCTGCTCGGCCGGCTGGCGCACCAGGCACAGGGGGCACTCCAGGAGGTTGGGCTCCCCGGAGGCATCGGCTCCACTGAGGGATGGCTGGCTAGATGAGAGGGGCTTTGAGGGGGTGTTGGACGCTGCATCCCTGCGGGTCGTGGCGGCTTGAGTTGTTGTGGTGGGAGTCGCAGAGGCTGCTGCGGGTGCTGAAGTCAACGTGGAAGGGAGAAGCTGCTGTTGTGTGTGGTGATGATGTGTTAAAGGGGTGGCCGCTCCTCCTTTGGGGGCCCTGGTACCCCGAGAGCTCCGTTTACTGTGGAAGAGGCTGTGAAAAGAGATGCGACTCCGGCGTTTGCCCGCCGCATGGCACTTAGGGTTGGGGACACCACCGACTGATGAGTGAGGTGACTCTGAGTCCTTTTCTGATCCCATTTTCATAAAAGATGTACAGGCAGGGCTGGCTACTGCCCCCCCTCCCAGACTCTCAAAAAGAAATGTGTCCCTTGTGAAACTGGAATGCAAATTATTTTCAGCCTTCTGGTTGAGACGATTGAGAAACAGTCTCCTCCTTCTCTTCCTCTTATGAGAAACCAAACATTCTCAGCAGAAGGCAGAGAGAGATAACAAACAGAAAATAAATGAAGTGAACGAAAGTTTAGAGGAGAAAAAAAAAATCCCCTTCGGTTACCAGAGTTTCAAGTTTTTCTCAAATTTCTATCTCGGTATTCACAAAGGAGAAAAAAAAAAGTACCAAGCTCTTCAACTCTGAGGGAGACACTGAGGTCAAATACTGGTAAAGAAAAGTATTTAAATCAGTCTTAAACACAAACAGTAAAAAACAAGAAAAACAAACAAACTGGCAAATCCACAGGAAGCGGTTCAGACTGGATGTAACGACTCCTCAGGTTGGGGTTTAATTCTCCTCAGCTGTGTTCAGAGCTGCTCCTGTTCCTTTTCCTCTCCTTGTTGCTGAATGCCGGAGTCTCTGAGCAGTCCTGCCTGTCAGGAAGAAGAGAGCAGGAAGTTAACACAAAGAGCATGCTCAGTATGACACAAACCTCAACACCTCCCTCCTCCTCCTCCTCCTCTTTCTGTTTCTGCTTTTCTGCTCCTGGCTTTCGATTTGAGTGTTACCTCTGAACTGATGATCCAATTGGGCTGATTACACTTAAAACACAGACACACACAGGAAAACAAAACCCTCCAAGACCACATGTGTTAGGTGGCCATGATCAGAGGGTTAAACAGGTCAAATAAATGAGCGATTAAACACATGACATCATCACCCAGTCTGGCCAATCATGTCTTCATATGAAACCAGTCTCTGTCTCCCTCTGTCTCTTCATCACGCTGAGCACCGCAAGCTCTTCCTCCACTTCACACTGCGCTGCTAGTCCCGTTGCCATGGCGACGCTCACTATGAGCGAGGCGAACAGCGACCCGCTCTGTGACTCTGGCACTTGTGTGTGCGCACACACAAATGTGGTTGAGCATGAGCTGGTAAATGGGTTCACACTGACGCAAGTGACAGACACACACGCGCGCGCGTGCGTGCACGCACACTTAAAGCACAAACATACACAATAAAGTGGTCGAGTAAACGCATATACACATACATACACATGCAGAACTCCTTTCAACACAGCAGGTGCAACAGATGTGTGTGCATGTCTGTGTAGACGTGATGTTTATCCACAGTAAAATCATTGTAACTTGCTGAATTTTCAAGTGATTTGGATTACTTTGAAAGGCCACAGTTTAACCAAACTTTTACTTTTATACCAAATATATTATATTGCTCTTACACTATCTTAAGATTAACTTAGTCTAAATAGCCATTTTGACACCATGCTAAACACATAGATCTGCTGTGGGGATGGTGCAGGAAGCCTTGTAATACCACCTTCTCCCACTAGAGGTGACAGAGACAACTATATAGTCGTTCTACCTTCGTACATTCAAATGAAGACGTCACACTGGCTGACTGGGTATTCCACCTGCATTTCAATCATGCTGAAAATGCCACCTGGATAAATCATTTAGACTGAAGTGAAACGTTGGCGGTCGCCCATGAGTACGTGATCACCATGTGCGAAAAGAAACCATTGTCGACTGCCAACAGATTTCTTGGCATGTTAGTTATATGGTGCCATTGTGGAAATAACCACTAAACCTACAGCCAATGAGAGAGCAAGGAATGGGCTGATGTCACAGTTAGGAATCGAAATCCATTAATAAGGGAGGGGGCACTGTAAAGGTGATCAAACGCAACAGCACAATTCAAGTTAACTTTGTCTTCCTAACACAGCCACTGCTCTCTGTGATTGTACACGGCTCCACACGTTTGCTCATGTTCATCATTTTATCTTTTTTGCAAAAGAGCTTACACTGCTGATTCTTCCCTTAGTTCATTTACAAATAAACAACTTGTGATTTGTGCATAATTAGACCTTATTTCCCACCCACGTTTGCTTTGTTGACAAAATGTGGCTTGGAGACCAGCTGGGTTACCAGTTTGGTATCATGCTAATATTTACATTTAATTATAGTGCGAGAGCGGTATCAATGGAGTGGCAACATTACATAGTGTGCCTTTAATATGACATAAAAGTTGCACTACTGCATGTACTACTGTATGTAACAATGGATATTTTTTTTGAGGGGTAATGTTTCTATTTGTAAGACAACCCAATCAATTGAAAATGCAGAGAAAATAAAAGGGACATTAGGCAATTATTCTGTTTTTCATAAGAATTCAAAGGAAAGTGTTTCATTGAGGTGTCATAAAGAGAAACAGAGATGGAGTTTGACAAACAAGAACAGACAGGAAGAGGCAGAAAGTTTCAGAAGGTTTGATTTGAAATACTAAACCTTTTCACATTTGGAATTGTAACACAGAAGGAGAGCAGTCGTACCACACACACACTTCATGAACAATGCTTTTTTTTAAAATACCAGTTTATTAGAATTCACTTCACAATTGAGGGAGTTACATTAAAAATGTTTGGTTAAAAAAACCTAATCAACTTTTATTTATTTCTTATGTAGTTTCGGAAGATGAGTCATGTTTCCGACCCTTTGGGTTATCAATAGATGTCTGCCTTTATTCACTAGTTTACGTTTTTAATGCAAAAAAACAAAACTAAGTAAGGAGTGAGCTAGTGGACATCCCGATCATAACTGTACCGTTAAGAATACAGCTGTTCTCGAATGTAAAACATAAATGGACTGTATTTACAGAGTTAGTGAACACTCCTCTACACAACAAAAGACATTAACCATCCACACACGCTGATACATCACTCATGAGTCTATAGAAAGCTGCACAAAATTGGATTTGTAGGTTGTTCACACACATTTCTGAATGGACACACAGGTGAAACATACTTCAGACAAAAGCATGTTAAATAAGGCGTTACAAAAACTACAGGCTGTGTGAGCAATGTTAAGCAGTGTGTGTCGGAGACACTTGTCTCTGCAGGCTTTGTTTTCGTTTAAAGACCCTTTAGAGCTTAGAAATCCATAAAATTCAAGGGATAACGGGTTCAACCAACTTGATGTTGGAAAGAAAAGCTGTGGCTGTATATCTGTGAGACGTCAGAACAGAAAGGGAGTTTTGCAGTGTTGTGTTGTTGCAGATGATATAAATCAATACGCAGTCGAATAAAGAAGTAAAATGCACTCAGTCAGCAGTGCAGAGGGTTTCTGGGTTCTCTCTCACTGATCGGCAAATGACTGACCGACCTCCTTGATTGACTTAGCATTCTTAAATCTGATTATGACCACGAGTCTAAGGGCCACACACATGCAAATACACACACGCAGGGTAATGCTGACCCAGTAAACGTCAGACCATTCATGTGATTGTGATCTGTGCGTCTCTGTGGATGGGGGGGAGGGAGGGGGGTTCACACGAGTGACGCACACACAAAAGTAAATAAGCCAACCAATCAGGGAGCAGCAGACCGGCTGAGATGTCTGCAAGCGTTTCCACCTGGCTCGGCTCAAGGTCTGAGCCCAAAGTTTCCGGGTCGCAAAAACAGAGCGACTGAAACACAGATAACGAGCCTGCAGATTGTGAGGATACAGATGTTAACAGCTCCTCAGGCCACGTTCAGTTTTCATAGTTTTATTGTGCTTTGAATCAGCTTGAGCTATTTTCATCCAAATTTGAAGCAGCTCTAGAAGACTTTACCCCCTACTGCCCCCCACCCCCCAAATAGACGTAAACAGACAGACACACTATTGATTTGGAAGTCTGATCAATTAGTTAAAGGCTGCATGTCTGAGGACATCTTGTTGTGTATGAGTAAAATAACAAAAATGTTCAGAAAAGTTGCCACCAGTGAGCAGATAAAAATAAAAACAAACAAGAAAAGTGCTATTTGTGATTCTAGTGCAATCATTTGGATCTTTAATTCCAACAATGCCTCTAATTCTAATGCAGTGGAGAACAATATAGCCATATCAGATATACTCAGTTAGTGGATAATCGAGAAACACTGCATCATCAGAAGCTCACACTGACATGAACATCTGCTGCAACCTGGTGACTCATGCTTACATAGAAAAACAGCACAAGGAAGTTATGTTTTGGGTTTTTTTTTGTCTTTGTCAGCTTGTTGGTGTCATTCTTCAGACATGAGACTGATAACATACATCAGAGCACCAACTCTCAGCAGGCTTTGGGAAGAGGACAGGAAAAATTCTTTAGAGCTGAAGTCATAAGCCCAAACAAGGGGAGGGTTTCCTCTCTAGACACAGAAAATCATCAAAACTCTGTGTTTGTGTTTCACGTAAGTAAGAGCTTCACAGTTATATGTGTTTACACAGCAAATGTGTTTCTGCCCAAGTACGTTTGTACGCAGCTTTTTATCTTCCTACAGCTTCCATTAATCAAACACTGTTAGATAATTATTTCATTTTGTTATACAGGTTACTCCCATTGAGACACGGGGTCTCATTTTCAAGAGAGACTCGTTTTACATAAGAAAACAACAGATTAATTGTTTTTAGGGAGGGCAGGCGTGAGCCACATGGGATCTGATAAAGTACCTGTTTTGCTTTGTCTTTTTTTTTAAGAATGTGGCATCAAACAACAAGAGATAAGAAAGAGATTTTGACTTCATCTTTGATTTCTTTCAGGTGCATTGATCTGTCATTTCAATTCAATGACGCCTTTTTTCAGTTCAAGTTAAACAACTCGTCAGAGTATGTGAACTGTGTGTGGAAATACACTGAGGGCTGAGTGTCAAAATCTGGAAACACCTTTGCAGTGATGAGACATCAAGACACTTTTTTTTTTTCCACAACCAGGCATACACATCATGTAAGATGGCAAATTTTGTGCAAATGTGCACCGTTACATTCAAACAAGTGCACAAAAAATATATACAACATTTTCAGTCAAACAAACACTGTGTGGTGATTTTTCTTGTAGGATTATAATGTTTATCTCCAATTCCTTTCATTTCACTGCTTCAGACCCGCATCAATTGTGGGTCTTTAATGAGATTGCACAAGTGGCAGCCTGTCGCAGCGGCTCCTTTCTTTGGTATATTCTTGAGATTTCGAGATTTGATTTTCTTTTCCTCTATACAGGCTTGATTGATGTAGTGCAGAGGAAATTCAACTGCAATTCGTGAGGAATTACCATGAAAAAGGAAAGTGGTTTACATGTCAGAGCAACTGACCGAGCTTTTTAACCTTATCTGAATTCTACAAAACCTTTTACACTGTGTTTCTCATTCATCCATTCACACAAAATACACGCACAGCTTCTAATAATAGCGGTATATAATCACCCTTATACAGCAGCACTTTTTTTTTTATTATTACCCAAATTAGCAGATCAGAGGAGAAATCTGCTTTGACACATGATGGGGGCTGAAAAATCGATGTGCAAACTTTTGGAGGATGACCTACTTTAATAACACAATATCTCAGTAATATCTGCACACAAAACTATTTATAACCTTTGTTTGTGGGAACTATGTTTACATTGAGTGTTAAGTGGATTTGATATTTTTCACATTTTAAAAGGACATCTTAAGACTAAAAAAGACACTTCAGCCAGCACAGTCTGCGTTGGCTTTGAACCCTTGCATAATACAAGTGCTGGAATTTAATTGGCTCTTTTCACAATGATTTCTCAAGAAATTCTCATGTAGCGGAATGATGACGTTTCGTTTTTTTATTTTTTTAGCTCTGTGGGAATCTTCTCTACTTGTGGTAAAGACAGAAAAATAAACTTGTAAGGAGTAGGAAAAGACAACTGCTGTGCAATGAGAAAAAGTCAGCATTTACAATTATCCCACCACCACTTACACAGAGGACAGGTCACCAGTACATTGCAGTATTATTTCTATATTTTTTGTTCAATGAAATATAAAGTAAAATACAACTTTATTACAGAGGTTGTTTGTTTTGGGTTTTTTATTCTTAAAAAGTCATTTTGTCTCTTTTATATACAAGTATAACAATACATTTTAATAGTTTATATGTTTACGTATAAATGTATAATACAGTTTCTACACCTGGATGAAAATAACTGGGTGCTGCTTTGAATGTTGCAGCTGCAATGAATTGTGGGACAGAGTTTTCTCCTTTCAAGGATGGTCCAGTTTTTCACTGAAGCTCCTGTCCTCATTATTTTTGACATTGTGACCAGCTCTTATCGTCATTGCCACTTGTGGACTTGCGGGTCATTTCACTCAGTCAGAAACCCCCCATCCCCCCAAAAAAAAGATTATTTGACCAGACCCACCAAGTCTGTGACTGTCTGTGCGTGTTGCGTTCCTTCGTTTGGCAGATGGACCTAAACAGCCTGTGGACATGATTTGTTATCAACACACGCTCACACTTGTCCTCCTACTTCACTGCTGCTCAAATCAGCCCACACAGACACACACAGGCTCAGACTCAGCCACACAGCCACACCTGTTATAATTTCTGCATTAAAGCAAATTCAGTCACTTTGCTTCAAACATTATCAACCTCTTTGCGTCACTTTGGACAGACAGATTTGTGCAGGTTAACCTGAGGCTAACTATCAGGCAACATAACTGGAGCTAAACTTAACTGAAGCATCTAAAAGTGAAGACCAGACTCACTGCCAAAAAACATGAGTCAAAAAAACCTGCTTAGCATGTTTGCATCTTTTTTAATATTTATGACAGCCAGCTTCTCACAGCAAATGCAATAAAGTAACTAAGAAATTCATGCAAGACCCCATTAACATCTGTGGTGACGAAAGACATGCTTACTGTCGAGGGCATGAAGCAGTTCTACATTACGGTGGAGGGAGAGGAATGAAAGCTGGACGCCACTACTGTCATCAGAGCAAAAGCCCTGCACCTGGAATCTTTGTTTTTGTTTGTTTGTTTACATGCAATAAAATAAATTCACAAACTGAAACATTAACATTTAATTTTGGGATGTCTGCTCAGAAACTGACACAGCACAACTTTGTCATTTCATTTGGGGTCACCTACATCTCAAAGATGCCTTTCAGTGAGCCCTTTATATCTGCAGAGGGCTTTGACATCACAGATATAGATAAAAGTTTAATTATCCAGCTTCCCCATCTTGAGCCCCGCCCATTTGCACATTATTCAGCATGTGTATACCTCAGGAGTGGATATTACAAGCATTTTCTTGATTTAATCCAAAATGTTTGCATTGTGTGGTGTGAGAAAAAAAAACCCTGCAGCCTGAAGAGAACACCAGTGAGGCTATGAACCGTGCCTTTATGGGCTGTTACGACTACTATAATTCAAGAAAATAATATTCTAAAGGTGATTTAATGTAACGTCAGAATCCAGTCAGGTTAAGAACGCGATTCGTACTTTAGAGGGACAGGCAGAATGATGGTAAGAAAGATGGACAAGCAGGCCAGTGTGTTCTGCAGGTAATCTGTTCTCAGCAGCCCTCAGACAGACTGTTCTGTTTTAGACTTGGAATCTAAGCCTCAGCACTTTGGGATCCTCCAGTCTCTATGCTGCAGGGCACGGCCAACCTACATGCTGAAACTGGCAGCACACACACTCTCTACATCCATCCAACAGTTAAACACTCTCCCCACAAACAAACAGTGGAAAAATGCTAAAACGTTAGGTCTGCTAATGAACTGACTTCTTCTTCCAGCTGCTAAGATTTGTTGGTTTTCAGTAAACAAGCTGAAAAATCCAAATAAATGAAAAAATTTGCAGAACCTTTTGACCCATTTATGCAGCTGTTTACTGAAATGAATGATCAGAAATGACCAAAAAATACATGGGGTTAGAGAAAAACACTTAAAACACTTATAGACAGTCATCAAGAGTTTTCCTGTCTAAGAATGACATGATTCAGGTTACGTGGGCTCCTCTGGCAGCTTCTTTCACACACATACGCACACACACAAAGCTACACTAAGCTCATCAGGTGTGCTGCCGCGAGAGCTGATTGCTGTTATACAACAAGATTATTCAAGCCAAGCTTGACGCGTCTGCGTAATATTTAGAAACGCACAAAAAAAGAAACCATGAGTGGCATAACGATCAATAAAGACAATCACGAGATCATCATTCCCCCAAATGTAGTGATATAACTGGGAAAACTCTCGTCACAAGTTTTAGCTTATATGATGATATAAATGATTGCGGATAAAATGAACTTATGTCACGAGGTTGCTGGATACTCCCTTACAGATGGACTGAGGGGTTCAGTCATCCGAGAAGGACGAGGACTCCTCCCCAACAAGAGGAGTAAGTTGAGGTCGTTCAGGTATGTGGTTAGGATGACTCCTGATCGTCTCCCTGGGTAACTGTCACAGGCACGTCTAATCACGTAAAGGGCCCGTGACACTTACCCACGGGGTAACTTTCCAGGGTAACTTCCACAAGGTAACTTTCAGCAACCAGAAGGTCTTTAGAACGTCATGGTGTCCTCCCAAAAGAGCTAACAGGGGTGGGAGGTCTGGGCCTCTCACCTTATAACACTGTCCGCCTGTCCCCCTTAACCCAAACTGGTTTAGTGGAAGTTGACGTATGGATAAATGTAATGGGAAAATAAAATGTGTTATTCATCATTTCCCTGTATAACCACCTATAACAGTTTTAGATCCTACAATAGAACTCAACCTAACTCAGAGATGCGCAAGTAAAACATATTTTTTTCTGTTTTGCACAAATATTAGCAGCTATTCTGTTAAACTGGTCCAGTAACTTTATGGAATTATTATCAAGAACTAACATTAAAATCTGCCGTGGAAAGCCAAAGGATCAACAGGAGTTATGAACTTTCACAGCTGACAACAGTAGATGATTTTAAAGCAGAACAAGAGACTTTCGCTCATGCTTACTTTTTACTTCTGAGCTGGCAGTTTACGCTGCCGGCATAAACCAGATAAAGTTGACCCAGTCGGGCAAGTGTATATCACTTGCATCATATGTAATATCTATGTCATACATTAATGATGTGCAACTAGATAACAGAGTAACAAGAAGGCAACAGGAAAATGACAAAGGAAATGACCAATGACAAGTGCATCTTAGACAGCATAGTAAAAATGTCTTAACCTCCACCACCATAGGGGGACATATTCCAAGTGCAAAAGTTCCTCTGTGCTGTTTTAAGGAGTGGGGGGCAGACACTTCACTACACCCTTTAAAGTGGTGTTTGAACTTTATTCTAATTCTGAGGTTCAACAAATGAAGTATGACAGGATGTAGACTTGTGAACACCTGAGACAGTTGTAAGCACACACAATACCATAATAAGGTGTATCCCTAATTCAACACAGTAACAGTCAATTACTAGTTTACCTGCCTGTCTTTGTTGCTTCATAGTCCAGTTCCCATCAAACAAAGCTTTACCTTCTCTCTAGTCCGTCAAATAAAATCAGATTATCTTTCTGCTGCTCTCAGCACTGGAGAATATCTTATCGGTTCAGATAAAGATGTCAGATAAAAGCCTGGCATCTCGACTGACTGATGACATTGTTTCGACATGAGCAGCTCCACTGAGAGAGCTGGAGTTTCATCCTGTTTGTAGAGATACTGACTAAAACCCTGCTAATCTGAGAGCTGGGGACCATCTGAAAGGGACCGACTGTGTCTGGAGAGAGCAGGTGGCCCCCTACTCAACAAGAAGCTCATAATCTATTATGTGCGCGTGTGCATGTTCAGAGGACAGAGCTAATTAGAGTAAATTTGCTTAATAGGCTCATGGACCATGTCGTAAAGATACACGTCTGTTTCTACAGAACTGCGGTACTAAAACAGCAAACCAAAAGAAGATGTAAAACCAGTAAATGCACAGCTAATTACACATTTGGAATTTCTGTTATCATTAAAGCGGAACTTTAGAAGAAGATGGAAACTGAAATTAATAAAACTTGTAGGTCCCTCTCTGCTGTGCTTCAGCTCTGACTCAAATAATATAAATAATAGTCAGTCTCTTCTCTTCCAGATAAGACTATCATTCATGAAGAAGGCGGTAACTAACACCAGCAGCAGTGACTGGGAAACTATAGTGACTCATCCTGTTTGTTTGTTTGTTTTTCTGGTTAACTCAGGCACAGTGATATGATTAACAAATGGGACTAGGATGGGCTTACTCAAGTTTGGCAATTCTGCTTTGAATAGCTGTCAAAACAGAATAATTGTTCCACTGTGGACCAAGTGTACTTGACATGCATTCGTTTGAACTGTCGGTAAAAAATACTTTTAGTGGAGTTATTAACAAAGAGCAACAGCGACAGTTCAGTTCAACAAACATCAAACTTTCTTGGAACATCACACAAAACGTCGAATTACAGCCACCAGTCGGCACATATGTGTCTGAACATGGCATTTCCCTAGAAATCCCTTGAGAGGATATCCAAATAACAGAAAAAAAACAAAAAACATTTAAACAACCATCCATCCATTATGTTTACTCACTTCCTCCTACTCGGGGTCACAGGGTTTTCCTGGCTTTGCTCTTCATGTAGAAGGCAGGAGTGCATCCTGGACTGAACAAATGCATAACATTTCTGTTTGATTTGATGTGGGGCATCACTGAATAGTTTGTCATTGTATGTGTGAGAGGAAAAAAATCAATGATACTCAAAAGAAAAAAAATCTGTATAGATCCCTCTGGACTAATAGAGTGCTGTATGAATGTGTTGGTGGGTGGGTGAATGTGGGTTGTAGAGTAAAAGCGACATTAGTAGTCAACAAGAGTAGAAAAGTGCTACAGACCATTTACCATTTAATCAAAGAGACGCTTCTGAGTCCACCCACAGACATACAGCTGATGTACTTAATCAAAACTACTGACCAGTTATTGCTTCAGGTGAAATTTCCAAGTGGCACTCCAGCTATTAGCTACTTTTGGACCACATAAACCATCTCTTAGTTCTTTTAAACTGATGTGAATGATTCCGTTTGTATCTACACCCCAGGAACTACAAGCATTTGTCCCCATTGTAACTGCTTTAAAGAGCGGCGGGGTGTTAGTCCCTGCTTCAGAGCTAAGCTTTCCTACAGTAATTGAATGATATAATGTAACTTTGTGCTTATTGGTCCCAATGATGTTAGTGTAGAGGTTGAATTTGATCCAATTTAATTCTAAAATACTTTATCAATCCCCAAAAAGGAAATTCAATAATGCAACACCACAATACATCAATTGAAAAGGGAAAAAAAGAAAACCAATAGAAAAATGGCCAAATCCATGAGTGCAAGTATTCAAGTATTTACTTCTGTGCACCATCTGATACAATCCCAATTGTCCTTTATCACTCTAAAAGCCAGTAATAGCACTTTGCAACTTCCTGTTTTGAGTGGTACATGGTTCTTTTGGTTAGTTATCCAGCATTATCATGCAAGATAGCGTTAATTTAAGATGGAAAATCCCAGCAGGAAAACTGCAATTTGCTCTTTATACAATGCTGCGGTTTCCAGAGGTGGCTTAAATGCTGCTAAAAATAACATGA
>JBAMYA010007914.1:0-17862 GCA_037176975.1 Arrhamphus sclerolepis | reverse complement strand
AAAGGTAGTAAGGCTCAGTTAGCTGCTACAGGCCAACCTAGCACAGCTATTCCTGTCGACTGGTTCCTCAACTGGTAGATCTGACATCAGTTTCTGTTCAGATGAAGGCAGATGTCAACCAAGTTGATTTTTTAATTTAATACTAAAACCTAATAAATAAATAAAAACCTTTTTCAGCCAACAATCCACAGGATGAAGGTCTGATAAGCAATCACCAACTACAAATTCCTCCCCCCACCTCTGCAGGGAGCCAACGACTAACTGACGACCTGAATCTGTTTTACTGCTTTGCTCTACATAGAAGAATGTTTCTTTTGGAGGTTCTACCAGAAAACCAGCCTGACAGAACACAAGTCGAAGTGACCTGTTCAAGCTGAACCTCACCTCTTGACTAATAAAATTAAGTTGCTGTTTGTCAGTAGAGGTGCTGTGGCTTAGTTGGTCAAAGTGTCTGTCTTTTAAATAGAAGATCCTGGATTCAAATCCCAGCAGTACCTCATAGTATAACTGTACTTCACATATCTGTTGTGAGGTCTTTAGTGATAAACTGATCCCTGTGTTGTCTATAATGGTTAAATCAGTTGTCAGGACTACATGCATCACAGCTCATTATGAGCAGGTGGACCAGCTCCAGGTGATTGTCAACCTTTCAGACCTCATCAATGCTGGACTTCTACAATAATTTGCTCTCAAGTGTCAGCTGAGTGAAATAGGGAGGAACCACTGTTTTGGGTTCTGGGGCACCAGATGTGTTAGTTGTATAGGCCAAAGCCTCAAGTGGGATTTTTTTTTTTTTCCACCCCTCTTAGGGTTAGATTTACTGTAACTTGAGATCAGGGATGGAAGGAAAGCAGAAAAACAAATCCTGTCGACACTGCCAGTGTGTGCTTAAGAGAGTGGGATGGATTAGTGGGGGGTGGGGTGGGGGGGTGTTGAGCATCTTTACACTCTATTTGACAGATAACTCAACACTCTCACACACAAAGGTAAAAGAAGGGGCAAAATATGGTAGAAGAATAAAAATGTTCTACTCATTACAGCAACAAACTCTAGATACGGGCTACAATAAAACTTGATTTACAATAAAATGAAGGAACCTAGTAGAAGCCAAGACTAAGTGGTCCATCTGTATATGTGGATTAGTAGTGACATTTTACAAGTGAAACTCAGAGGCCCCTGAGTTTCACTTGCAAAATGTCACTGAAAAATACAATCCATAGACGTACATGACAACAGCGAGGCATGAAAGAACTCCAGAAAGACAAACAATAATGCAGAAATCGAACAAAACAGCAAAAAGTGACCACAAATAAAAAAAAAATGGTCACAAAGGCACAAAAAATGTATAAAAACAAGCAAGCATGAGATTCAAAACTATAACACTGAATGACAAACGTAAGCCTGTCTCAGAAATAACTTTAATGGCTTCATCAGTTAAATGTGAGGGGTTTAAATACATACCATTAACAATGTGTAGTGATTGTTAGCTGCTTAATTGCACCTGAGGACAACTTCTCACCCTGAACCACAGATTCAAGGTTTGTTGCTGACAAGCCTGCTGGATTGTGTTAAACAACACAGCAGGACATGTGATCAGCTGAAACTATTGAGACCCTGGCGAGAGAGACGAGAGAGAGCTGCACAGAGTTCAGCCTGGGATATGCTTGCAGTTTTACAATATGATCACGTCCATTTGCGTACACAGTCAGCTGCGTTGTGAACATTTCATTTCTACTGCCCACAGGCACAGGACAGTTTGGTGCCAGGAGTCATCCCTGATACCACCTCGGGTTTCCACTTGTTGGCCTTCCCCCCAAAACCTTCAAGGCCAAGCACAACAAGCCTTATAATCTTTTAATCTTTCAAATAAGAGTGATAGAATTTTACCTGATGTGGTACATAAAAATCCAGTCTCCGTGCAGTTAGTTTGGAAAATGTAGTGAAATTTAGCTATGAAGAAGTACTTTGTACATCTGTAATTCAGAGGAGATTGACTGGAGCCAGCCCCTAGTGGTCATTGGATGAACTGCAACTTTCCCTACATCAGTGCTGCAGGATCTCCAGAAACTAAATTTGCCCTTGCCCCATGCCCACAGTTTAAATAAGCGTTTGAAATGAAAGGATTTTCTTTTTCTGGGCAATTCAGTGTGGTTTAGCGCACTGCAAGCTGTCACCCGAGACACATGTGGAGACTGCAGGTGTAAACAGACATGTCTCGAGCTGTCCACTTGTCAGGATAGATGTTAATCGCGTTAGAGCTGCTCAGTTAGTCTGTGTTCAAGGTATAAAGGGATCTTCTGTATGTGATAAGGAAGTTTATTTTACACAGTCTTGCATTTCACTGTTTTGGATTGTTACAAGGAACGAGAGAAAAGTCAGGAATTAAAGAAAACATAAAATGGACTGATACAAATACGTAAAAAAGACAGAAAAAGCAAAAGTACTGCAAAAAATTTAAATTTAAATTAAAAACACACAACTACAGCATAATGCTAAATAAGCATAAATTAATAAAAGAAAAGAAAATTTGTATTATGACAACCAGGACACAAATCAGCCATAAAGGGATTTAAAAGAGTAACCAAAGAAAAGCAAAGTGACTACTTGTCATGCAAATGTAGTTCCATGGGGACAACAAAAAGACATTCAAATTCTAAATAGATAAAATACTTTAAAACAACCATAGAGACACAACTACTGCATTCTATGAGACTCCACAGACATAAAATGCCTACAAAAAGTCATGAAGTTACAATCTTGCCTCTGTGGAATCTCAGGGGACCTTGTGTGTCCGTGCCTGAGGCACTGTTGTCTTTTACTCCATCCACGTCTGAATGCATTAAATAAAAAATAAATAAATAAAAAGTGTGTTGTAAATCCATCCTGGGAGTGACGAGGATGGACTGACTCAGGAATGAGTACATCAGAGGGACAGTATGTGTTGGATGCTCTGGAGAGAAAGTCAGAAAGGCCAGACTGAGATGGTTTAGACTTGTACAGAGGAGGGATAGTGAATATCGGTAGAAGGATGATGAGGTTGGAACTGTCAGGCTGGAGGCCTAGAGACCAAAGAGGAGATTTATGGATATAGTGAAAGAGGACATGAAGTTAGTTGGAGAAGTTATAAAGTTTGAACACAACCAAAGTGATTTTGTTGTTTTTAAACAGATAGACACATGGGTGCATGCATGCATCATCAGCAAGTAATAACTAACTAAATTTTGAAATGTGGCGTTTAGACATTCCTTTTGTACATTATGCGGTTTCATAACTTTTACGAGACTGTTGGAATATCCATTTCAGCATCCCTGTATACACAGAGAGCACCAGCTGTAGCCGCATGCTTGGCCCTTCTTGACCCTAATAACCCTCTGACCCACTTACCAACCTGAGCACATGACAGAGTAGAAAATGGAAAAAAAAAGTATGGTAAGAAATGTGATGAGATGAGAAAGATTAAAAATTTTTTTTGCTCCACACAAAACAACACTAACCAAAACAAAGGGGATATCCTGTTTTTCCAGAGCCCACTCCTCCCAGAATAGCACAGCATGGCAGGGAGGCAGTTATCGCTCTTATCGCAGCCTGCATTATAATGGCCTGTGTGACAAGGAAACATCATGCATTGTTTTCTCCCTGGCTTCCTTTCAGACTGAAGGGTGAAGTGCTGGAGAGGGCTCCGTCCTGCTGGTATCACCCTCGTTCTCCAGCTCCACCTCCACCTCATTAAGACACAGTATCTCCATCAGCATTTCCAGCTAATGTTACACAGACAGCGCCTGGAACCTTATCTTCTGGTTGCCGGCGCATGTGGAGGAGGGTGCATTGTCCAAACATGTACAGACACACACTTATCACACAATCTCCTCATCTCCCACTGTCATTGGCATGCGTACAACGATGTTTGCTGAAGTTACACAACTGTTCCACTCCTGATGACCACTACATCTCAGGTGTCTGCAGCGCTTCAGAGGCTATTAATGGTGCAACGAATGCACAGACTAACATGCCCTTGTTGTGCACATGAATTTCATAGCTCAGAAAGAAACAATCCCCAGCATCCAAATACACTGCACATTGCTCACAATCAACTACAGCTTTTACACCGTAAACACACAAACTTGCACAGACACGAGACTGACGTTGACACATCAGTTCCACCCATATCAGTGTCACTCCCCTGAGCGTGCCACTTCTCATATCCACACTCACTGATAGTTTGGTATGTAGACGTATCACTGGCTCATAACAAGCAGCTTTACACGCGGCAGCTGCAGCGCCGCTCATGTGCGTGCAGCCGGCATGCCTCGCTCCATAAGTAAACCCACGCTCCAGGTATCCGTGGCATGCTATCCAGGCCAGGGTGGTTGTACACATGTGCAGGAGTTGAGGCAAGCTTGACCAGGGGTCAAAAAGTCATAAATTTGAACATAAAGGTCAGAACTTTCAGTTGGAGGGGCAGACGCTGTGAGACATGATGGTGCTGCAGCTCTATTAATTCGGAGATTTAGCTGTTTTGTAAAGTTTGTGTATTTCAGATAAGTGTTTGTGTGTCGCTATCTAACTTCACACATTCATGAGAATACAGGAGCCACAGTCTCGAGGTGTGAAAACTTCATTCCACCACTGAGACACAACAAAAAATTTTGACATGACGACAACAATCTGTAGAAGTTGAGAGTTGCTTTCTTCCCATAATGTGTTTCAGTTTCATATATCTACGCAAACAGCCACGTCAAACCCTTACTTACTTGTAGTGTTTGGCTAAATATAGAAGCAGGCTGAAAAAGGTTTAATTTATTCATTTGCTTAAAAGTAAAAGTCCGAGATATGGCACACAAAAGACAGTTGTTTGTTCTGATGGGCTCCAAAAACTAAAACTAGTCCTGTTATTTAACAGTGTAAACAAGTCCGTTCAACGTGAGCTCCTGTAAATGCAAACACTTGCCGACTGAAGGTCATCGTGGAGGAGCAGCACTGACCCCGAATGCACTGCATAGTGAAAGATGTGCACCTGTCTCGCTAAGTGTTGAAGCCAACTGTCGAGGATTGACGGTCGTGGGAAAAACTCGGAGCGTGTGGGGCTGTGATGTTTATGTTTCAGAGATGTTTTGCCAGCTGACGAATATGAGCTAAATTTACCACAGAGTCCATATGACAAGCCAAATATGCAATAACCGTTTTCGTCAAAGATCTGCAAGGATAATATTCTTTTTTTGTTGTTTTTTTGTTGTTTTTTTGTTTGTTGTGAATTCTGATGTGTTTATCGTCCTTGCAATGTTTGTGATAATGAATTAAGTGATATAAAGCTTGAAAAAAATCAATTTACTATGTTTAACGTCACTGATGTAGATGACACTACAGACACAACTTCTCAATGAGAGAAGTTTCCTCGCATTTGTCATTCACAAAAAGAATAAAAGAATAATACTAGAGATTATTATAAATGATTTGGACAACTTAAACTACAACTTGTGTTGTTTAAGCATGTTATCGTTGCTGAAGCTCACCAATGAACAGGTTAAGGAGCACGTCTCACACGTCACCCACACTGTCTGAACATGGACATGTGGAGGAAATAAAGTTCTTTTGTGGTTAAGACTAATGTATGACAATCTCTTTCCTCTTAAGACTATAAGAGTTTTTGCAGAATGGTGATCTTAGCAGTGTCATTATTTTGCACAACTACAACTAGATTCCATCATGAAGGACAACAACAGTTTAAATTCTTGGCTGGCAAAGACTACATCATGAAAGCCTTCTAAGATTATGAAACATGTCATCAAGATATGGAAAGTATTGCCTCCAGTGTGTTCATTAAAACAAAACAAAATGAAAAACAAAAATCCTCCAGCAGCCTTTTCTGCCTCTGTCCCAGCATAATCATGTTAGCTGCTGGTGGTATAATTCTATTATACAATTATGTTACATCTACCACACATACATGTGAAGCAGCACGTCATAAGAAAGTCTTAACAGAAACAAAAACTTCTGTTTCCTGTTCTGTTTACTGTTACCGTGACAACTTAAATACACCCTAATGTGTTGTCAAGTCCAACTTCTAACGATCAGACATGGTCCAATTCAGTACTTCGTCAAGGGTTCATATCATGATTCAACATTTGAGTTAATTAGATATTAATTGTTTTGCAAAATGCAAGGCCTTAATGACACTTTCAGTAATTAATGTTTGTAAAGCATCGTAAAACACAGACTTCGCTTATCCCGACTGAATGAGCTGAATGAAACACAGACGCCGGCATGTAATTTCTGAATTACTGCAGGTCCTTGAATAATTCTAATCCCATGTGGGCATTTCACGACACTGTTATGCAAATGATGTCACAATTCTGCAACTCAACATGAACATGGACTACGACAAACATTGCCCCCCCCCCAACGTTTCCCCAATCTTCTTCTCATTCTAATTAGTTTATGAATTTGTCTGCTTTCACGACACAAAAACAACAATAACGTCTGACATCACTTCCTTTTTTCATTTCTTCAAGGCAGTAGCCAGTTCACACTTGAGTCTGATAAAGGGCACATTTAAAATACTAATGTGAAAAACCACACACTCAATTAAATTCAGTTTTTATTTCCATAGAGTGTATTACAACACAAGTTGTCTCTCTTTAGCATAGACGTGGTGTAGGAGTGATGCTGCTTTTTCAGAGACCTGTGGGTGATATCACATAGGGCTTGTCCAGTTCTTTTTATGTTTTTTTATGTCTTTTTATATTTAGTGCAAAGCTAGAAAAAAAATTACAAACGAAACCTTCCCCTAGCCTTAGATGAGAAAACAAAGATTGCTTCCGGATTTCTTTTTTTACTTTTTGCAACTCACCAAAATTAAATCGTTTTCAGTTAGCACAAACAGCTAACTGGTCATGAGATCAGCAAGTTTGCTACCAGTCTAGTGAGATAGTAAGTAAGTCAGAAATACAAATGCTTGTGAGTTATGTTATGTTTTAATCTTTTAATCCAAATGATCAACTGAACATTTGTTTATTAAAAGCAGAGAAGGATTGGATAGACATCACTCACGACTTAAGTCATGTGACATGTTCAGACATGTCTTTCTAAGTTGGAGGTACGTCCCTTTGATCTTCTGTCCCGAGACCTGTGGTTTCATTCGTACTCTCTCTCTGCTCTCATGTTTGACACTTTTGATAAACCCTCTGCAGTGGGACAAGCGCCTTTTCACTTCTTTGTTCTGTTACATCAGGTTGAAAATCATGATGAAAATAAGAAGCCTACCTGGCAAGAAAAAGGTGACAATTGAATTAAGCTCAGTAACACAGATTGTTAACCCAAAATCTAAGAAAGGAGTAAATAAAAGTTTTAATATTAGAACCAAAGGTTATCACTGCAGTGGCTGTAATTTTTTCCCCCCCTTTTACAGTATATCTTAATTGGTCTGGTGTGCTGCCAAGACTCTGTGTGAGAGTGAAGTTGTGAAGTGGTGCCAGCAGAACAGTCAGGCCGCAAGAGGAAGGAGTATTGTTCTTGGCATGGACCAGAGAGACTAAATCCAAGCACCCAGATGGACTCCAACAGGCTCCAGCAATAATACACACACCGAGGGAGAATAGAGGTCACCCCAGGATACACACACAATAAATCTATTGTGACTGGCTGTCTCTTTTCAGAGATGTTTCACTGCTCACAGACCTTGTCAACATCGGCTGAGGAAAATTCAGGTGATCAGTAGTCTGAAAACACAAATAGCGATCATATCTTCAGAGCAGCACAAGTGGACCTTCTGTCACTTTGTAACTTTGCAATCATAGGTGACCAAAAAAAAAAAAAAAAAACAACAAAAAAATCCAACTTTTTTTTGTCTAGAGAATATGAATTGCATTCAACGACTACCGTGATGATGATTACACAGATGAATTATCACATGCACAGAATCTCCTTGTGGTGCTTTATGTCTAGACAAATGTAGACATGCAGACAGACACACAAACATACAATTTAACCACAAATAGAGAAGGTGCAATCTCAATAGAAACTAGCAACCCACAGAAAATCACACATTAGTCCACACCCTGTCCCCAAATGTTCCTTTCACATACACAGAAGTAAACACACTATTTTATATTTAACTGCACATGTGTATGAAAAGTCACAGTTTAAACTGAACATGTATGGAGGCTTTACGACACTACCCTGAAAGAGAGAAATTGCTCTCCTTCCTTCCATCACTGATTTTTTTTTTTTTTCTTTTTCCTCGGGGAAACAAAAAAGCCACAGCAGCCATAGCGACAGAGAGCAAAGGAAGACCCGGCCGGGCCTGTCACCTTCAAAGCATCCTGATTGGTTGAAGCCCACTAAGTGAGCTTTGTTGCCGTGTGGACGGTGAGGCAGACAGTTCTCTGAGCGTTGCCGTGGACGCAGAGCTATCTCAGCAGTCCTGTCAGGGTGAATTTACACTCCAGGCTAAAGGCTGAGTTTTGCTCTCCTGTTACACATTCAGTGGCTGGATTTTAGGTATGTCAGTGATAGATTTATGGCTTAATGCAGATTTAATGATTGAAGAAATGAGTTCTGCTTTTTCAGAATTAGGACAGACAAAGTACTTTCATCTTTTGTTCCGTGCACATAATAAACAAAGTGATAAACATCGTCAGGAACTGAAACCCAGTGCCAGGAGTTCAGTTTTGTGCTTAAAGCAAGGCTGCAAGGTTAATTGAAAATTGATGAATAAACTCGAGCTTTTATGCATGACCAAGAAAAGAAGGCTGTAATTTTGAGAAATTTACACAAACTCACATATTTCTAGTTGTCTTTCCAGTATTCTTTCTGACTCTTTGGCCTGACTCCTCAGGGAAATATCTGGTTTCTGTTAATGCTAAACATCAAAGACATTTAATGAAATATTTACTCATGGCAGCTTCAAGTACTTTATGAGTGTTTTCAGCACAAGCAACAACTTTCTTACTCTAGTTTGCCACTTGACCTGTCATTTATCAAAATTATGGCTGAGTTCAGTTTTTACTGCTATAAGCAGCTGCTACCAAACTTTTTTTGTGTATATAAATTGGATTTAGACTGATTTTAGACAGTAAAAAAAGTAAAACTAACCGGTGAACAAACAAAATAGAAGGTAAAGAAAAAATATACATATATATATATAAAACTGAACTACTAAGAGGGTCTTGATAAGAGTAAAGAAAATCCCTGAAACCAACACATGAAAACCCTGAAACCAACACATGAAAACCCAAACCATCTCAAACCCTAGATGATGATACGATAGGCTTTTTTTTTTCTTTTCTTTTTTTCATGTGGTGCCTTTTCTCATTACCTCCCATCATCCATCGCCATGTAATTCTTTGTTGGAGATGTGATTTCTGTGCATTGTTGATTGGCTCCAAGCAAAACTTCAGAAATGTTTTTAAAGTCTCATTTATACTGATTTTTTGACGTGTCCCCCATAAGGCATGCTGGCTGTTTAAAGGAGGTTCTGAAGCATCTCTTTGATAAGTCACCATTCAGCACAAAACAAAGCAACAATGTCCATCCAACAGCAACATTTCTGCAAGGGACGACATGGAGAACAGCAGTCACTTGTCGAGGACCTGGAAATACTTTCTACTGACATTTTCCTCCGAAGCATTCTCACATAAATTCCTCTAATGTCTCTTGCTTCCTTATCATAAAGTGATGTCAGCATGCCATTAACGTCAGATAGGTCATTTCCAAAATGACTCATAATGGACAATAAAGTTCTAAGTTGCTGTAAATCAAAGGTCGTGTCATGATCCAGAATGGGATCATGGAAGTGGGAACCCAAGCTGAGCAACCCAGAAGTTTGGATCCAGAGTCTCTTTCACCAGCTCATACTGGTGGATCCAAAGCGTTTAAAGATATGAAAATATAGAATATTTAAGCTCTGCAGTGTAGTCCTTAGTGCTGAAAACACCTTTAAAAAAGCTTCCAAACAGATGTGTCCAAATCTGATTCACTCTTCAAGTCACTTCCAAGAACTAATAACCGTGGATGAGGATTGGAATATTGATCGACTAGTAAACTGATAGCTTTGCAGTGACAGAATCCTGAAGTATTACCGTCACTGATAATACATCTCTGGTTTACATGCCAATCTCTTGATCTTGTCTTGGGGCTCTTGGGACAAAAATCGTTTGATCAGAGAGGGTAATCCACCATTTGGATCAAAGGGCCATGGCTCCAAATATGGAGGCTGTGAGCCTCATTCCAGCCATCTTACACATTCAAGTGCATGCTAAAAGTCATGGACAGATGTAGGAGTAGGAGGAGATTTAGTTTTTGTGGGATTATATCATCCGCAAATATTTGAAATCCTGAAACAACCAAACAGGACTCAATCCAGCTTTGGATCCTTTTTTGTAGAACAAACAAGACACAAGACAAACTCAAGACACAGTTCTGGTGAAATCCAACATGTACCGGACATGCAGCTTTATTTAGGGTGTGTGGGTCCTTTTGATCCAAAGTAGAAAGTCAAGGTTTGTTTGGTGCTCACATTAGTGTTTTTGAAATATCAAAAGGATGGATCAAAAGGCACAAAAGAAGAAATGTGGGACAGGTTGCAACCTGACTGGATGCACTGATGAAGTTAACTGACTAAGAACCACATTTTTAAGGGGTTTTGGTCCACTTGTTTGTTGAGTACTAAGGTTCAGGTGTTCACACATGTTCAAGCAAACTTCATCAAGAGATAAACTACACCAAAGTTTGCTCAACTGACCCAAGCAACTCAAGTGTAAACTAATCTTAATTGCTAACAATGAGGACAACACACTTTGTTGCTGAAGAAGATGGCAAGTAACAAAGGCTAAAGGACCCAATATTTCTATACCAGAACCATATGATAACACATGGAATGGGGCTGGTACTGTTTTGTTTTTAAGTTTCTCTTGGCATTTAATGCATCTGTCTGTAACTGTCTTACCAATAACCTAAGGTAAAAACAAATAGACCCCAACCAATCTATTGTTTTATGTGACTTGTGGGCTGTGCAATATTTCATTGGTTTTGTCTAAAATATTTTCCACTTCATTTTAATACGCCTCTTAATTTTGTTGCCTTTTGATTCCCATCCATCCATCCATCCATCCATCCATCCATCCATCCATCCATCCATCCATCCATCCATCCAGCATGGGCATCCTGTCCAGGGTCACATGTTGATTCAAGGCGTTGTTAGTCCATCACATTCCTATCTTCACATCAAAGTTCAGGTAGGAAGTGGTGCAGATGTGAATCCGCTCTTGGTGCCATTGTTATTCACCCTACACTCATTCATTACCGCCCCGAGGCACAGTGTCGATGGATGAGGTTAAAATACAGTGAATGACTACTGACAGTTATTTCCTCTGAAGGAAAGACAGATACAATGACTTCTCTGCCTCTGTTGTTCTCAGACTGGGTCCAGATTGTGGCAATGACTTCCTATGACTCCTCTGACTCATGTTTGTCTGTATCTTAGATCCACAGTATAATGATCCAGCCCCCATGTGTCCGTGATGAATAAGGTGAAGAAAAGTCACCCCTCACCCTGTTTTGACAGGATTTTTTTTCAACATTGCAGGTATGATTAATGTGTGAACCCAAGCACAGCACAGAAAATACAACTGTTTGTGTCTTTCATCTAAATTTTACATTTGGAATTTTGAGAAAATAGGCAGACGTTGTCTGAGTAATCCCTCATTGGAGAAAAACAAACAAACAAATAAAAACTGAATGAAAAAGTGACATTTCCAGATTTGCGATGGATCCTTGAAATACAACTTTGGGATTAAGAAAACTACAGTTGTGATTAATTAGCAATTTCCATAACCAGAATTTAGCACAGGCCATGTATCAGAGAAACAGTGATTTAACCCTTGGTAGCATGTATTAGGTGTACTTCTTTTTTTTTTTTCTCATGTTGGATGTCCTTTTATGATTAACCTAGTCAACCATCCTAATTCTACTAGAAAGAATCAATCTGGTTCCTTTTGATTCAACTTTGATTTCCACAGATAAGCTAAATGGCCAAACAGAGATGATCAGAACAGTGACAAGCATGCTAAAGACACAGTGAATAAAAATAGATAATTAGGTTTCAACCATAGCATTTGGAGAGGCAGAGACTGGCTGTGATACAGATTTGTCTTCCAGAATTGTGTCACTCATGGGTACCAGCTAATAGATGAACCCTGCTGCTGTGCTTAGAAACCTCCACCAGGTGAAGCCAGGACTGTGTCTCTGTGCCAGCTCCATTCAACTACAGCCACGTCACGGTCAGCAAAGACGGGGAAATGAATACCATGATGTGTCCCACGACAACAAGCAAGCAGAAACTTGATTTATTTATGTATTTGCCATTTTTCCATCGTTGTTTTATTCAGTGCCAACTGAAAAAGCCCATGAGTGACCAGACACATTAGGAACTTGGAGCCGAATGTGGACGCAACGTGAAAGAAAGGGACTGTTTTTAGATTGTGGATCGCTGTGATACTTGTGGAAAGTACACACTGGGGAGGGAAAACTGCATCTTTTGTAGGATCAATGTGAATGCACATCTGGAGAACAGAAGCTGATGTGATGGATCTCCAGCACATCTTTGTACCCCAGTCGCTGTGGTTAATTTTAATTCTGACCCTCATTTCCTCACATTCAAACTTCATTTTATAATTTGAATAAAAGCACACACCTTTACTGTGAATTGTTTGGGTGCAATGTGCCTAAAAAGATGCTTAAAAAAGCAGCATGACAGAACGTGAATATGTTTGTAACTAATGTGTCATAAAGGCATAAATAATATATTGTTTTCACAGTAATGTATGAGTTTCTGTTTTCACATGACTCATAAACATTTGATGGCACTTTTGAAGCCAAAGTCAGTGAACCTTACTTTTATTAAAGCCATCAATCTTAAGTTATGTTTTTAATTGTTTTTATTTTAGTGTAGGCAGGTTTTTTTTAGGCATGGCTTTACACTGGAATTACTTGGAATAAGTTCATAAAGGAATTCTCCACCTTATGTCTTTTCAGAGACGCCTCTAGGTTTTACTTTCAGAGCCAAGCTTTGAAAAAAAAACAATAAAAACAACATTAGGGGCGCCTTCTATTTCCTTGTTTGTCAGCTATTGTTTTTTAGGAGTAACTCTTTCTAACCAGAGATGGGATAATGTTAAAACACAATTTAAAACAAACAAAGAGAGTCAATCAGGACCTCATACATTGGATTTGCAGAGGTAATCAGTTCAAATAATCAGTTAGGATCACAGACATGTCAAAAGCATGTTTGTCTGGAGAAATTTCATTAAAAAATCAAGCAAACAAGTTAAATAAACTGCCCCAACCTTGTTTGTTTCTATGTCTTCAGACTGTGTTCCTCTTAATTTAACCCCCATAATCTCCAGCAGCCTGTCAACCCTCAGAGTTAAGTCCAGCTCCTG
Source organism: Arrhamphus sclerolepis (assembly GCA_037176975.1). NCBI lineage: Eukaryota > Metazoa > Chordata > Actinopteri > Beloniformes > Hemiramphidae > Arrhamphus > Arrhamphus sclerolepis. Next base: position 4,426 of record JBAMYA010007914.1, on the reverse strand, counting down.
AGTGTCAACCACTCTTCTCCTCTCCTGTCAGGCTGTGTGTCTGACAGCTTTATTCATGCAGAAACACCAGCAGTGAAATTCACACAAAGGTAATTAAGCTGGAAACCTAAGGCCACTTCTCATTCACAGCAGACCAGATACATAATTATAGCCACAGGCGTTTGGGGGTACAAGGGCAATGAAAGTGCTGAAAGATAGGCTTAAATGAGAGACTGAAAACGTATATTTAATTTGCTCTTTCACCCTCAAGAGTTTCAATTTCTCCTTTTGCAGCTGTCCTTTTGGGAACAGGTAATTACCCTGTGGCGAGGCTTGGCATGTAGCAACAACACTACAAAAGGTTCCATTTGTAATTCTTTTGGTTTTTTTTTCCAAAATAAAAGTTTAAATCATTTAAAATCATAAAAACAGTTAAATTAAACCATTCCCTCCCCCTACCTTTACCAGCAGAGATCTTAGGCAGGGGGAGGAGGGGGTGCAGGTGTGGAGCAATGTTAATGAGGGTGCTGACAGATGAGTTGGGAGCACAAGGTCACAGTTCAGACCCAGAGGCCATGACCATAAAATGACCATTTTAACCCGTATGTTGTTTAGACAGTCCTTGACATCTGCAGGATTCCAGCTGAAATCAGCTTAAATCCATCTGCTGAGCATTTAGACATGGAAAACTCCAAATCTCTTCTAATTACCATCTGGATGAAAGTAACTGCTGAAAAGAATCATGCAGATACCGCAGCGTAATGACTGTGAACCCATAGTTAGGCTCCGCAGAAGAAGGCTGCTATTAGATCACTCTTGTCAGGCTCCAGCCCAGTCTAACGTGTAATAGGTATGTTGGTCCACTTGTCCAAAACATAGTAGTCTCATAATCTTTTGGGGGACAAATTGTATCTGTAGGTGGTTGTTTTGTGTAAGGTCATGTCCACATGAGATTGCGGTACACCGCAGTCCATGAATTGTAAAGACATGTAACCACTAAATAGGCACAATTCTATAATCCTAGCCATGTACATTAATTCTAAACCCTAACCATGTGTGTCTTTTAACTCTTAATCAAACATGAGTAAGAGTGAAGTTAAAAAGTCGAAGAACTCTGGACAAATCCAAAATGTGCCTTGGATATCTTTAACATGCTCTGTGGTGAAGACAAATGAAGTGTTGAATTTCATTGTTTTGCTTGTGTTTTGCTTTTCTGCACCACTTTGGGCCACTGTTAGTTAACACGTGGCTAACTTTGCTGCGGTTTAACACAGCACTAGCTAAACCCCAACATTTAATGTTTGACCAGCAGCTGTGCTCAAGGTTCAGTGTGACTTCAGCATCACAACAAACATGGGTTCAGCTGGTCCACATTTAAACTGGCTAGAAACTGGAAGCACACGTCAGTGTCAACATTAACCCTCTGGCGTTAATTCTGCTTATATGAAATAAACTGCTTAATGTCAAAAAAGTATTTTAAAACCCACCTAATTTGCAATAACTATAGGCTATATTACAAGAACTGGACAAATCCCTGGTGATGTCACTCATAGGAGATTGTTTGAAGCATTTTTTTTTTTTGCGTTTTTGGATTGCTGGATGGCTTCACCCCAAATGCTGGGATGATGTTCATTTATGAAAAAGCAGATGAGATGGAGAGATGGAGATGGTTTGTTGAGCATCGCCTTCAACCCTACCAGGTTAACACAAAACCACTCACAGCAGCCTCTTACAGGTACAGTGTAACAGCTCAACAAACCATATTATTTAGAAAATATGAATGATTATGCTCTGTTAGATTACTTATCTACCACTAAGAAGCCAATTTGATGCAAAGTTGGACATTTTAACATATAGGTCAAAGGATAAAGACAAGAGTGTACTTGACCTATCACAAGCCCCACCCCCGAAACAGAGCAAGCCCCACCCTCGAAACGCTGCAAGCCCCACCCCCAAAACGCAGACTGGACAATCACATCGGAACACAGAACACGGACTTCAGCACAAACATAGCGTACTTTCTTCATTTTGAGCTGGTTTGGATGTTGCTCATTTATAATTATGGTCAATCATTGTGCTTGGGGAACTTACAACTGTGACTCGTGTTACCCTGAGAGGTTGGAAGGAGGTGTTTTGGTTTTCAAACCCCGGAAATAGTAGATTGTGTATTAAACTTTGTGGAGGGCCTCAAACCCAGTCATATACCTCACCTCAAATATCAACAAGCACACATACCTTGTCTGCTGCAAGGTAAGTAAATATGTTTAATAACCATAGTTTTATGTTATACTACCAACAAATACCAGCTAATAAACCTAAAATGAAAAAAAAAAAAAAAATAGCCAACCTGGTCCATGTTACATTATATAGTCCTACTGCTTTTGCTTCTAATAACTTTAATAGCGCATAGACATCTACCCTACTTTACAGGAACAGTGTTGCTCCTTTATTTTGTGGTTGTCTGTCTCAGTCACCAGGTGATGCGGTGGTTCACTCTTGCTCTGTGATCTGTAAGCTTTAGCTTCTATTTTTATCAGTATTTTATGATCATTTTGTTAGAAAGACATCTTGAATATATCTTTCAAATGCATACTGCAAGCCCTTCTGTTTGCTCCTCTTTGAAATATTCGCCTTATTCCTCCAAAAGTCTGACAATATTTCTCCTTGGAGTGCAGTGAGAGACCGTGAGATCGCCATGCAAGTTCAGTTGGCTTGTCAGACCTAGCAACAGTAACCAAGGGGGGCGGGGCTTGTGATAGGTCAATTTGGCGGTTTAAGAATGTACATGAATATCTTATAGGAGAGGCTAGCGACAATGCAGAGTTCCTCTTTCAAGGTTCAGTGATTATTTGCTTGTTCTATCATACTTGTAGAACCAATAATTTAAAAAACAAAAAAACGTAATTCGCCATGATCTGTAATAAATTAGTGACCTGCCAATACGTCACATTTTTCAGTCTGTTTTAACGTCTTTAGGTTTTAATGTACATACATGTCGTTTTCCAAAAGACGTCTGTGCCTTTCTGGTGTCTCTGGACACGCAGCTATAAATAAGACCCTCTCAGTCTTGACTCAGCCACATTCAGGCATTCAGATTTAGAAGCTTTAGATTTGAATTCTTCCATGTTATTAAAATGCTACACATGTCAAATAAAAGCATGAATGTCTCCCTTTCTGCAACACTGGAACTTTAAAACATAATTCAGAGTAAGTTAAAATACCTGGGGTTTCAGTGGTTGACATTGAAAATGTAGAAATGGGGTTATTAATGTGCAAGTACAGCTTTAACAGGTCTTCATACTGCAAAAATATCACCAGCTTTTCATATATCTAGAGATAGTAGAAGCTCTTAGGCTCAGTGTTCGTAGTGAGTCACTCAGAGTGAGAAACTTTACACCCACAACCTGTCTAAATGAATATTTCCTGTTGCAGGAAAAGTCCTCCATGTGGGTGCAGGCTCATCGCATGAGATTAAGTGTTCTGTAATATAAGACAGAAGTACATTATTTTAGAGAATAATACACTTGTAGAAGGCTGAAAAGGGCATCAGTAGAAAAGCTGTAATAATAGGAATCTTCTGCCAAATCTGAAACAGGGTTCATGCTGAACTTTGATCAAAGCCAGTGAATTGGCAAGAACAAGCAGACCGCTGATGCTTGAGCATGAGTGAAAAGTGATTTATAAATCTTGTAGCTTGATAACTTCTCCAAGTTCAATCAAAAAATAATGTTCATATGTGCAAGGTTTTCACTGAACATGAAATCTGATCATTTTTGGAGCTCTCTCCTCAGTCTTCTTGACTGTCACCTGGAAACTGATCTCAGCATTTTTAAGGATGTCTCAGTTCTTAAAACGCACCCGGAGGAAAGAAACAGCTTGCTGGAGGACTTTTAAACAATGATACACCAGTGCAACCTTTGAGGATGTCTTAAAGGGGTATGACATGACAATACCACATTTCTAAATGAATACACACATAATTCTCATTTGGCATAAATGATAATAATTATATTTTAAAAAACAGCTTGGTATAGCAATAAAACGACAATAGTTGGATGAAATATAAAATGATAAGTCAGAAGGAAGGATGTCTCAGTTAATCAAATGTCTCTCACCTTGCCTGTAGTATCCTCATCAAGGGGCTATATCGGGCTTGCTAAACTGACTCCATTGTGGAGGTACCCAAATGTGCAGTTCATCAAATGGCCAATAGGGGCTGGCTTTAAAAGCAAGGTAGTCTCCATTGTATGGAGTTAGAACAGTCTCAACAGGCACAAATGCACAGCACGATGCGCAAATGCACAGGACAAGATTTGTAAATGTCCAAGATGATTCGTAAATGAGCATGACATGATTCACACATGTATTTCACAGGAATGATCTGCAACCAATCAGATATCTTCCTTGTTTCAGCCAATCAAAAGAACACATCCCACGTGGGAACCGA
>JBAMYA010007904.1:0-17863 GCA_037176975.1 Arrhamphus sclerolepis | reverse complement strand
TATTATTATTATTATTATTATTATTATTATTATTATTATTATTGTTATTATCTATTTATTTATTTATTTATCTATTTATTTATTTATTTATTTATTCATTTATCTATCTACCTCTCTCAAGTACCCATTGTGGATATGACAAAGAAGTTGTTTAGGTTTGACATACTGTCATATTTTTCTGTATGCTTCTCTTTCTTTTTCTCTTTTTTGTGGGTTGGAAGTGGGTTATTTGAATCTATGAGGTCATGTCAAGTAGATTCGTTTGTTGACATTGAAGTTATAGTATTACTATGGATCTTTCTTGCAATGCTGTAAAACTCTTATCTTTCTTTTTTTAGATTATTCTAATTGCTTACAGCAACCTACTCTGTATTAACAGCCAAGGCATAATCTTCCCTTTAAGCTTAGCTTCCTCAGCAGAAGTTGCCTAAGAGCTAAACTGCACTGTTGATCCATAATAATACAGCTTTAACCAGAATTCCCTGAGAGCAAGCAATTTATTATACTTTTGCTGTTACAACACAAGTAGGCAATCACACCCACTCTGCAAACAAGAGTAACTCAATTACGTCACTTTTGTTCTCCACAGTGAAAGGCTGGGTATTCACAAATCACAGGACAGCATCACAGCTTTATTTTTTATTTATTATATTTATTTCATTTATTTATTTACTTAAATATTTCTCCAAATATAATAATAATATAATATTTTCAGATGTCATTTGTAGATTTGTACTACTGGTACAGGTCAAAATAGAAATGTAACTTCTATCATGTCATCCTCCACAAAAAAGGGAAAAAGAAAAGAAAAAAAAAAGCCATATCTTATTCGACTTCAAAATTTCAAAGCAGCTATATTTTTTCACTGCATATTACAGAACCAATTCAAATATGCGTGCAGCCTATCTTTAAATGCCCGCAAGCCCAAAATGATGCATTTGAAGTTCCAGGCAGGGTACAAGCCTCCCCTGTTGCACTTGTAAAGGTCATTGAAATATCTAGTCCTACAGCTGATCTGATGCATGACTTTATTTCTTTTTTATCTTAGGTTTCACAGGGGAAGAAAGGCCAAACTTGTCATTGGTAAGGGAGGTAAAAGAATAAATTCTTTTAGGTGGGACTAAAAAAAAAGAATTGGAAATGGACCAGGGCCTAAAACTTGATACCCTGCTGATATTTATTCTCAGTGACGATAGAATAATGGTTTGATTGATGGTAGCGAGTTCATGCGAGTGGTTTTCTTGTGCTTTCTTTGCATGTTTTGGATACATCATCACATCACATCACATCACATAACATGTGTGGCAACTTGATCTAAGACCTGACCACAGCAATCTCCCAGAACAAGAGCCAGTTACTATAACAGTGGCACACATCCAAGAAAGAGGCCCAAGTATGAAGGCATTATTGCAGCCAAGATATGTAGGCACATGTCTCCATACACGAAAAAAGCCCAGAAGGGAAATGGAAGTAACACCAGAGCAGCCACGCTCCAACTACTGAACAACAAAACAGTATCAGAAAGCTTCTAACATTGCATTGCAAGTGTGGCACCCTGAGACTATACACTTAGTGGAAAGAGGGAGGATTTAAATAGGTGAGAATCAAAACAACCACCCAAGAGGAAACAGCAAAGATCCAGAAATACATCCAGAAGATGGCTCCCATCCATAAGATGCAAAGTGGATGTCTTAAGCAACAGAAACCTGATGAGGATGATGAGAAGGAGGAGGCGTAACCATCATCGGCAGAGAAGCCCTGCATACAGTAGCATGTACCACCAACAGCTTGAAAAAGTGGCAGTAGGCAGTAGTAGCACTAATCATAGTGATACAAGTGGAACACAAAAACACAAAAGAATATGACAGATGATGAAAAGAGACAGAAGACAGGCAGTGATGGATGTGGTGTATACAATATTGTAATAAACCTTTAATTTAGGTATGAATTATGTTTGACAAGGAGCAGGCAAAAGCTGCTGCCACCACCTTTTGTTAACCAGTATGGTCCAGTGTTTGAGATCTGAGAACACACACACACACTTAATCACGTTGTAATATAGGCTTTTATTTCACAGAAACAATTAAAACAAAAGCAGTTACTTCATGGGCAGAGGAGAGGACTGGCCTCACTTAAACAGACCCTCCTTACTCAACCCCCCCCCCCCCCCCCCCTCCCCAGGCACCCGACTACCTTGTGTCACTGCACACATAGCCACTACAAATCATGGGCTACACAGCACGCTCCGCCATTTAACATGCAGATAAACAAACCACTGATGCATCAAAGAGCATAAGCCAGTCACACTCACACTAAGAGGCGCACAGGATCTCATCGTACAAAAAAAGCATGCCTGGTTTCACGACTGCTAGATACCTGAAAGGACAGATGAGTATTACCAACCTACCTTCCCATACCTATCATATAACCTCCTCCCAGCCTCCCCAAACTACCACAAGTATAGCCTACTGTTGGTGTTTAAAACCACTCCTACATAAGTCCTTATGCTAGCAGCAGCTCTAACACAGGAACGTCCCACCTAGTCTATCGTTCTTCGCCATGAGTGCAAATAACTATACTTGTCTCGGGCAAGTTACCCCAAACTACGACAAGCTCCACTCCCCAGACACATCTGCTGCTCCTCTTGGCTCTGCTTTAAAAGTTCACCATCATTGCCATGCTGTCCAACTGAATATAATAACCTCTAGAGTCTCTCACAGCAGCAACCACACATCTCAGGTGAGGCTCTTCAATCTAATGAGTCACTATGGCAGCGGACACCCACACACACCAAATCCATCAAGTCCACTACAGTATGCTGGTGAATGTGGTGTGTGTGGTGTACTGTGTTGTATATAGATGAATGTGTGGAGGATTGTGTTTTGATCTGTGTGAGTGTGAACACTCGTATCCATGGCAGATATAAAAGCAGCCCAGCTGTCAGACATATAACAGTGATGTTGACCTTCAATACTTATTCAGCATCAGTGTTACAGGCTGAATCACAGTTGGTGCTGGTGTGTTGGGCCAGTGTCATGAAGCTGACCTCCTCCAGTGCACTGGATTGCCCTCCAGGTTGTGCAGATGTTAATCTCAAGTGAAAGCAACATCAAATTTGTAGCAAATTAGCTCTGCTGACTTAGCTTCTTCTAACCTAGGATGATAATTCACATTATTTTATATTTAATTCCTTTTCAGTTTGCCCGAACATCTCATTTGAAGTGTCACTACTGGAACGAAATAAGTGCTGCTGCACTTCAGCATGACAGGTCTGAGCTTGTGTTACAAGATAGTCCTCTGGAGGCTTGCTAGCAGCCAGGTGGCCAGTGCAGAAGCCAACACAGAGGCTGAGGCTAGTTGTGGAGCTCCTTGAAGCAAGAGGGTCCCACAGTGGATCTCCATGTATTGATTATAGGTTCCAATGTAATTCTGCCTGCGATGGACTGGCGACCTGTCCAGGTTGTACCCCTGCCTTTCGCCCTAAGTGAGCTGGGATAGACTCCAGCAGACCCCCGTGACCCTGTACAGGACATAGTGGGTATAGATAATGGATGGATGGATGGATGGATGTAATTCTGCTTGGATGAGTACTGAAATTTAACCAAATGTGCCTGTTATGTCCAGCGGTCTTGTTTGTCTTTTGTCTGTAAATTGCAGGTGCAGTTGAAACTTCCTGCCTGCTGGCTCCGCTGTGGGTTCTAGCGCAGACCTCCTCCTGGGGTCACTTCCGGGTTAAGGCTGAGTTGAGCTGATTGGATCCTCTGTGCTGGCTCCATCAATCACTGAAGACGTCTCCTTATTTAAACAAGAACGTCCTCACAGATGGGGCGGCTGTGTCTTTATTTGAGCAGCTCACCTCTTTGCTGGGTGTCTTGTTGGCCTTGACTAACTGAAACTGTGTAACTTTAGATTTGAAATGAGACCTGTGTTAGTTTGTGTTTTTTGTTGTGGTTGGTCTTTGTATAGTTACTGGTTTGCAGCGTCTTGGTTTACTGGCCTTAAGTCGTTTGTCTGTTTTGTTTTGTTCTTTAAGAGCTCTGCTGCCAGCTCTGATTGAAAGGCCTAACATTTTTTTTTTTGTTTGTTTTATTGGGTGTTTTCAGTTTGTAAGGCTCTGTTTGACTTTTTTGATATTTTTGCTTTGTACTTTAAAGAGAAAACTGAACAATAAACCATTTAACTGTTAAACCTCTAAGACCTTGGTTTTACTTCCGCTTCTCCTTGGTTGAACCGGGTCATAACAGTGCCACTTTTCAAAATTAAAATAGTCTCAAAGATGTTAAAATGATATTTTGTTAAACAGGTGTAAATAGGTGACAGAAGGAAACCAGGCGGCCATCAGTAGGTGATAACCCTTAAATGTAAATTCCAAATTTAAAGTTAAGAGGAAGGTAAAAAGCTATTTGTTTTTGCTGAATTGTGAGGCCTAGAAGGTACCAGAGTCTTTAAAGAATAAAAAGGCAGATCAGAAAGACAGGCTCCCAAGTCTCTTCATAACTGGTTGGATCAGCAATTCTTTAAAGGCTGAAGAAAAGGACTGTGAAGTCTGACAGAAAGAATAAAGCATAAGGTGAGGTTAAAATATCCACACTTGTCATACTGGTGACAGCTGCACCATGTTAGGCTGTCATAATCTGTGTTTAATTTAGTGCGCTGCAATGCTTTAAATGAAGAAAAAAAAATGTCTACAGCAATATACTGGTAGAGGTATAGATGAAACAGAAGTTTGTCTATAATGGACAGATTTTTTTTATTTTGTTTTATTTTTTAAGCAGATCATGGTGATGTTATAATTAGATTCAACTTTTGTATCACAATGCCATCACTTCATAGGGGTGGTATACGTTTTTACAGTTCCTCACAAATAAAATACATAGAAACTGTCAAGCGTAAGTACTTGTTTTGGGCCTGGGGCAAGAAGGCTTCAAGATATTCCTATGATCTTCTGGACACATAAAAAGAAAGTGTTGCAGTGCTTCCTCCATTTAAGCAAAAGAAGCACATCTCATGTACAAAGAAAGAGAGAAGAAAAAAATTGTGAAAATTACACCGAAATGCACTGATTTCTGTTTATTGCTCAGAGATTCAGTACAGAAGAGAAGCAGGTCAGAAAGTTATATGTCAAGAACAACAGAGCAAAAAAATCCACAGCATGCATCAGGAACTTAAGGCCTTGAAGAAGCAACACAAAAGGGCAAGTAGGGAAGAGAAGGCACATCTGGAAGAACTTTGTGTGATGTTGAGGAAGCGACTCATTACCCTCAGGAGAGCGGAGCAACATCGAGAGACACAGGAGGGAAAGGGCATGAAAAAGGGCAGCATTCATCAGTAACCCCTTTCAGTTTACCAAATAGCTTTTGGGTCAGAAGAGAAGTCGAAAGCTTCTCTGCACAAAGGAAGACATGGATGAACATCTAATGAAGACCTTCAGTGACCCAGACAGAGAAATTGAACTTGAGAACTGCTATGGCCTCATCACGCCAGCTGATCCAACAGAGGCTTTCGATCTACGAGAGCCTTTCCTTAGAGAGGTTCTACACTTAGTGAAGAAGGCACCAGCTGGCTCTGCTCCTGGACCAAGTAACACTACCATCTACAAGCAATGACCATGATTTTTCAAGCAACTTTGGAAGATCTTCAGAGTTATCTGGAAGACTGGCAAGATGCCAAAGAGATGGAAAAAGAGTGTGTATTCCAAAGGGAGAGAACTCTGAGGACATTAGCCAGTTCAGGATAATATCCCTGCTAAGCGTTGAAGGAAAATTCTTCTTTGGTGTTGTGGTACTATGTTTAACAGAGTTCTTCCTAATGGAGTAAATACACCGCACCTCCGTGTAGAAGGGTGGGATTTCAGCAGTAGCTTGGAGCACACAGGGGTCATCACACAGCTCCTGAGAGAAACCAGGGAAAACAAAGTTAATCTGGTGGTATTGTGGTCGGATCTGGCAAATGCCTATTGCTCAGTTCTCCATAAACTGGTTGAAAGATCTCTGCAGATACATCATGTTTCTGAAGCCATCAGAGGACTCCTTAGGGATTACTATAATGGATTCCATTTAAGAGTCTCAGCAGGAACAACAACATCAAATTGGTTTAGGCTAGAAGTCGGCATGATTACTGGCTGCACCATCCTGTTTTCTATGGCCATGAACATGTCAGTTAAGTCTGCAGAACCTGAGTGTTGAGGCCCAAATTCAAGATCTGATATCCACAAACCACCTCTACATGCCTTTATGGACAACCTGACGGTGACAACAGAGTCAGTGCCAGGTTCAAGATGGACTACTAAGGGCTGGAGAGGGTGATGTGTTGGGTGAGGATGTCTTTTAAGTCAGTAAAGTCAAGATCTCAAGAAGGGGTGCTGAGGAAGGAGAGAATGTTTGAGAAGTTCTAGCTCTCAATAGACAACCCAATCCAATCATCTTAGAACAGCCTATCAAAAGCCTTGGGAAAATCTTTGATGCAACACTTAGAGACAAAGCAGCAATCAAAGGTACTGTGGGGACTGTGAGCAATGGGGACTTTTAGTAATAGCTGAAAGAGGTTGACAATACTGGCCTCCCAGGGTGGTCAAAGTGTGGATATACCAGCACAGAATACTACCAAGGATCCAAGGATGCTGCTCTTTGAAGTCCCCATCATGACTGACACTGAACTGGAGAGGGTAGTCAGCTGGTTACTGAGAAGATGGCTGGGGCTACCAAGGAACAGTAGTAGCAATGTTGTACATGCAAATAACAGCAAACTGAGGCTTCCTATGAAGTCACTGGTGGAGGAGTTCAAGGTTTTGCAAACAAAAGAAGTGCTGCACTACCAAGAATCTTTAGACCCAAATGATTTGCCGAAGTAAATGTGATACTGAAAGCTGGATGGAAGTGGAGAGCAGAAGCAGCAGTGGAGGAAGCAGAGACTTGGTTGCACCACAACATGCTGGTAGGAGCTGTTGCTTGGGATAGAGCTGGGCTTGGGAGCCTGAAAGTCCCCAGATTCAATAGCGCACAAGGAAGGGAGAAAAGGCAGTTGATCCAGGAGAAGATCAGAGCGGAAGTGGTAGATGAGAAGATGGGAAGAGCTGTGGTAATGAAACAACAAGGAGCGAGGACCAAGTAGGAGCAGGTGATGGAGTGCAAATTCACGTGAAATGAGCTCTGGAAGCATTCACACAGCAACAGGTTCCTTATCCAAGCAGTTTATGACATCCTCCCCAGTCCTTCCAATCAATGCACTGGTGAGGCCTCACGGAACAACTGGCCTCCTCCCTCTGTGGGAAAACCAGCTCTCTGGAGCATATTTAGCTGCTGCCCAAGAGCCCTTGCTGATGGCTGCTGTCAATGGTGGCACTAACGAGTCCACTGGTCAATCAATGCCAGTTGATAAGACCGACACAGAGCACCATCCACTTTGTCAGGGAGAAACACCAAACCACCAGCAGCAGCCAATAGGTGTGCTTTCACTCGACTGGACTGGACTGGAGAATGGAAGCAGACCTAGGTAAACAAGTTACCCCCCATATCATGGAGACGACCTTGTGGCCAGATATCATCCCGTGGTCAGACACATTAAAGCGTGTTTTCATGCTGGAGCTTACTGTGCCATGGGGAGGAGAGGATGAAGGAGGCAAATGAGCGGAAGTGGGAGAAATAAGAGGAGCTTAAGACCAACTGCCACAGCAGAGGCTGGAGAGTGTTGGCCTGTGGAGGTCTGGTGCCGAGGCTTTGAAGGGCAGTCACTGTGTAGAACATACATGCCACTCAGCATAGTGGGTGAGTGGAGGAGGAGAGCTATTGCCGCCACCACAGATGCAGCCAACAAAAATGTCTCAATGGCTCTGGCACAAGAGAGCTGATCCATGGGTTGGTGCTAGGCCACAGGTTGGGGTCTTATTATCAATGGTTGGGTCACTTGGGCGAAGGTGTCTGATGTGTGAAAGACCTAAAACACCCTGTGACCCCAGGAAACATCACTGATGATGCGCCCTAGCATAGCATCACAAGATGTATCTGAAAGAACTGAACAAAAAGATAAAATGGTTTGAAGTCCAGTTTCTTTTTGCTTTAGCACCAAATAGATTTCAATAGCCATTTTATCACAGGTTTTTCAATCTAGAACAACAGCTTCAATCTTTGCTCACTTCCCGAAATTTCAATATCAGCTTATTCATGGTATTCAGACAAGAGCAATAACAGAAAACAGGAAGGAGGCTTCAACAATGTACTCACTTTAAGTAAACAATGTGAATAACATGACATTTGGGGTATATAAGAATACTTTTTTTTTGTTTTTAATATCATATGATGGTGACATAATCATTAGACGTACCCGGCATTTCCTCAGGACATACTAGTGAGCTGCAGCACAGAGTTTGGAAATCACTGTTTCAGGCATAAGGGTTAGGATAATAGTACAGTCTATGGACCAGAGCGCTTAATGTTTTGGCTGTTTTATTTATTTATTTATTTGATTTATTTTTTTCCATACATACATTGAGAAAGGTATTGGTCACTGAACTTCATTCTGACCATTCAGCAATAAAGCACCATCAATAAAAGAAATCCCAAAGTCTGATTAATCAGCTAATATGAGACCTGATTTTGCAAAAGAGAGTGGGCTGTTTTCCAGATTCCCATTCCTTTGGTTGAACATTCCCCTGTGAGATTTTTCCAGTAAGCTGCAACCTTATGGCACTTAAGTTGTATCAGATGGGTTTTGCTGAACTTTGTAATACTTGTTTGAACAGGGACAGCATAGAAAAGAAACAACTCTGTCATTCTACAAATGAGTTCCATTCAGAGAGAGACCCCAAAAGATGGTCTTCAACCTATTATTAGAAAGTGTCTGTCATTTAACTTAAAGGAGGCTTAGCAGTTCAGATCTTTCGCATTTTATATGTCTAGGTTATTAAATGTTATTAAAATCTTAAATGTTTTTCAGAAAGCCTTCAGATTTTCAAATGCTGCTTCATATTTTGTGTGTGAACTGCTGAAGAAAGACTACATTTTTCTTAGCTCATGTTGACAGGCCTTTTGCAAGGCAATATGAAGCAGAGGGAATTGTGAAAGGAAGGTGTTCACATCAACACATCTGCTCATGACACTGTAATTTTCAAGTGTAAAAATGTCACTGCTTACATTAGCAACATGTGTGCTTCAAATAATGGAGTACTGGCAACTGGCTAATGGTTGAATGTGTGCTGTCTGTCAGCCTTCTATGGGCTTAGACTAATTATAACTACATTATTGTTGATTTTCACTAAACATCATATCTCACAGGTTGTCTCATGGAAAAGAACATATTTTCTGGACAGATAGCACCAAACTGCTTGATGCACTCTGTTGCTCTATTGATCTGTTGGACCTAGTATCCAAGGGTTACATCATTATAGTATTTCTAAATATTCACAGTATTTGACAACTATACTAACAGAGATAAGTAAATGATTGTTCTTACTCTTATAAATTCTGTTTAAAAAGAAGAAATGCATGATGCATCATTTTTTAGTACTGTTTTTCTTTTGTTGCAAGATGTTGAATGCACCAAATTCAGTATTTACATTATTAAAATCAATGTCACAGAAGCTAAAGCAGAAACAGAAGAGATGTTGTATTCTAATTTAAAACATTCTTCTTACTTGTCAAAACCTTGCACTCAGTTGCTGTCATTTTGATCAAAAATCTGTGGCTTATGTAATCACATTCAACGTAATTCAATATTAAGTCAAGTATATATCACATAAAACAATTTATCAGATTTCATGCAGCTTTTTCTGATGCTGCAAAGAGCTTCATAACTTTTTTTTCATTAGGACAGAAGCACCCCGTTTCGACCTGTAAGCAGACTTTGAAGAATAAAATTGGTTGAATTCTTCTACAAAGTGGCTCAGTTCTACTCCAGTCAACTGCACTCTAGCAAAAGTATTTATGTTCTTAATTCTGTGGAAATGTTCACTTTAAATTATATCTTACTAAAGAGAGTCTGTGTTTTTTATGGGTCTGGCCACACAATGTAGGGATAGTAATAACAATAAAATTTCACATTTTCTCTAGTTTCCTTTCAGAACCTTGAACACAAAGTCAGTAGCAAATGAAAAATAATTCTTTAAATTTTGGTTCAACTGTCTAAAAAGTCCTCTGAATTAAGTTTAATGCTTGAGTGAGTTTTTCATTTTAATGTGTGAGTTTAGTTGGAGACACAGTGGAAACTAGATAAACACTGATCATCTTTAACCAAAACAATCAAGGTTACTTAACTGCAGCAACAATGATTAGCAGTCAGTCGTACTTCATTTAATACCACTATTTTCCTACTGACACGATGTACAAAATTATAAGCAATGTACAAGCGTTTATGACACAGTTCAGAGGCGTGCAGCTGGCATTTGACACACACTGATGCCTCTTAGTGTATGTGCTCTTTGTGTGTATGTGTGAATGCAGGCAAGAGCACAGAAAAATAGCCAAAAGTGCAAGCTGTTGTCATACAAGTGGTAGTGTCTGATAAGAAATAAAACCATGTAAGAGTCAGATAACCATGAAAGGAAGAAAAATAAATGAGGAAAGAAAAAAAGAAAAGAAAAAATGAGACAATTGAGGCCTACGAAGAATTTACAACTTATTTTGCTGTATATACATGCATGTACGTGTTTGAGTATATCTGCTAGAACAGGTCAGAGGATAAGAAGAGGAGCAGGACCTTTGAAATTGACTGTTGTTAACCAAATCAGGAGCCAGGTTAATGCTGTTGTTAGCAGCAAGATCCCATGTATAAAAACCATCTAACTTTATTGTTAAGTGACCAACTATCATAACAAGAGAACGTGCAAACAGAACGTGCACTCTCGTTCCCTTATTAGACACATGCACAAGTTGAAAATCATTATGTATGAAAACCGTTGCAAAATTTAATTTGTTAAAAAGATTTTGAAAATTGAATCAAAATAATAATCAAATTAAAATACAACCTTGTCCTTCAATTTCTTTATTTGCATATATTGTTCTATTTTGCAAAGCTCAATATCGAAATTTTATCTTTCAGTTTCAAATTTCAGTTTTTCATATTCATGTTAGTTGAGTGGCTCACTCCTTCCAAACAAAACTGCTATGAACAGAGTGGTGAAAACATGGCTTAAACAAACAAACAAATAAAAAAATAAATAAAATAAGGATCAGTTCCGCTGTAATCTGGAGGAAATTTGGACCACAACATGTAACAGAAATTTCAGTGAGACCTCAAGATGGAGGTTCAGCATGTGAAAGAAAACAAGCTTGAAAGTACGTCCAGTCTTGCTGTTGGAAGATTTAAAAGTAATAGAATAAAAGTATTCTCAAAACACGTTCAGCATTATTGAACAACAGCATAAAAGAGTTCCACATGATAAAAAAAATGCAATTACTAAAGATATAACAATATTTAACAAACAAGGAGTGCATTTGCATTTGTAGTTTTGTACTTTTGGCCCAGACCAAAGCAGAAAATTTCACTTTTACTGGTAGAAATATCTGTTAAATTTGGTATTCAAGGTTGCCTTTCTGCACTGACTGGGCCAAAAAGCACAACAGAAAGAAATGTGGTGTAATGTAGGTTAAAATGGTAGGGGCTTTCGTGTTTGGAAACAAACCCACACTCACTATTTCAGGGGTCTCTGTCTGCTTGTTTTGTGGCAGTGTTAACACACATTGAAGGATACCGCACCAGGCAATGTCACCAGTGTTTGTGTTAATCAAGCCAGCAGTGTCAGGTGTGAACACACCCTACCTATAGGTGGGGTGCCTTAAAAGCAACACCACATAAGCTTGTGCTCTTTAGCATCACTCTCTGGTTGAGAGGTGGAATTGTCTGTTACCACAGTCATAAATACTGTGAGCCTCCCGAGGACAACCATTGACTGTAAACTACTGGACTAACAGAAAGCCTTTGAAGCCCATTTTTTTTCACCATGTTGCAAAGAGGGGGGACAAATGTGCCGTTACTTTTGTCCTGTTATCCTCAGCAAGCAGCAGGAGATTTTGAGCACAGAGAAACATATTTTGCAAGCACATCACATGTGTGCCGAAAGGAAATCACATCCAAGCAAGAACTAATTCATTCAGAGCAAAGAAATAGCTAGTCTGTGTTCAATAAATGTCTCACAAACTGGTGCCCAATCTCTCCATTCTGTGTACACTCAAGTTTGTTCTCTGCACTATAATTTTTGGCACAGCACAGCATTGCTAATGTGCCAAAAAAAACAAAAAACAAAAAAACAAAACAAAAAAAATATTAGAGAAATGGACAAAGTACATTCTGATTGGCTGTTAGGCCTCCAGCTTCAACCCAGAACTGGGATGGTGCTGCTTGGGGCAAACCAGTGACTTTATATAATTATACAGTCGTACTATAAAGTATGTGCATTTGTTGAACAGCTGACAAGAGAAGAACTGTTGAATCCTGAATTCTCATTTGGAAATAATCATGAAATCCAACTCGGAGTAGCATTAGTAAACAGCATGCAAGTTATCGAAGAGGGCCACTTTACCTCATGTCCATAGAAACAAAAACCAAAAAAAAACAAAAGCCAGAAGTAATATAGGCACTATAGGCACACTAGCAAGCGTACATCAGTCCAGTACAGACTCGTGTACGGGATCTTGGTCAGTCGTTTTCTCTCTTTCTTTTTCTTGCCTCTTCTGACAAAACCCTCTTCACTTCCTTCACTGGCTCTGCCTTGAAGTTCACAGTGATACTGGATGTTAGATAGCTTCATCTTGTGGTTAGCCTCTGGCTAACTCCACGTAGCAAACATTGAGTGCTTATGAAACTAGTGTTACACTTTGATTGGCGGCTGGGAGGCGTGTCCTCCTGAGAGTGGCTTGCTCACCTTATATAGTCCTAATGCAGGTTCAAGCATTCGCAACTGGATTTTGTCTTATTATAGTTTTAATTACTGTTTATTTCTGCCATTCCTCATATGAAATCAGTGCATTCACAAAAAGGTCTGTTTTGATTTCCCCTTCCAGTTAAACAACATACTAGAAGGATTCATTTGCATGGAAAGGTTTTGAATAGAGGTTTGTCTTTTTATTGCTCTTTAAACTCAGTTTCTGCAACTGTCACAAACTTCAGTCTATGAATTCTCATTCTTGAAAACAATTTCTATTTTTTAATTATTTTTTTGTACACTATTTTTAATTGTGGAAATTCATCCTCTGCATTTGACCCATCTGGGCTGCTGGGCCAAGAGAGGTGGGCTGCCCGGGGAACGGGTTGGGGTTTCAGGTACCTTGCTCAGGGGCACCTCATCCATGAGTGTGGACGTGGGGAAGCACTTGGTCAGGCACTCCCCCTGCACACATCATTGGTACCAGCCGGGGATTGAGCTGGCAACCTTCCAGTTGCCAGCCCAGTTCTCTAGCCCCCAATTTATTTATTTATTATATGAAACTATCCACATTGGGATATTAGAGTTTGATGAAACTACACAAGATTAAGGTTTCAAATTGCCAGGGTTATTAAAAACATCTTATTAGAAATAATCAAGTAATAATGACCTCACTAGATTGCTCCATGTCAACCTTATGAGCTCAGTCTTCAGTCTCAGAAAATGCACAATGGATACATTTATGAACATCTCCACAGCACAATGTCACTATATAGGTGATTAGAAATTGTAAGATCACAATTTAGGCTGCTGCCTAGGTCACCTGAAACCACAAACGGAGTTAATGGATAGATGAATGATGGAAGATGGTAGTTTACCCATTGTTGTTGTTGTTGCTTAAAGCACTGTCAGGAAATCAGAAAGTGTTGAATGGAAGGCTTCTTTAACTAAGATCGTCAGCATAGAAGATGGAAGATAGACATCTTTGACCATCCCTCTGCCCTCCATATCAGCATATGTGATGCAGTCAGCAGTGTCAAATGTGTACATGATCATTTGGAAAGACATCAAATGTCAATCCAAGGTGTACAAAATAATATCAGCTTGCTATGCCCTGCACAACAGGGCTATGAAAGAAGGTTTTTCAGTGCCAGAGATTCCTAATACACCTGAGAACTTACCTGCAAGACCAGTTCACGGCAACACTAAAAACATTCACTGAATAATTCTGGTTGGTTCAACCAGCACTGGTAAGCTTCTTTTTATTTGTTTAGTTATATGTTCTTTTTTTGTTTGTTTTTTGTTTGGAAGTATTTTCTAAGCTCAAGCTTACACAAGTTTCCTTGTATTATTATTGCTAGTGGTATTTCTTCAATCACATTTTATTTGAAAAAGAATATGATCATGCAAAAAAAGAGTTCATTTATATTTATGTTTGAAGATATTCCCATTGCTGTGCTTACATTTCCACTGACCAATTTTGAACCTAGTGTGCATTATGTTTTAGGCAGAAATTGTAAAAATCAAAAGATCATTGTTACAATTATGCTTTCTGTCTTGTTTGATGAGTCCCTAAATTGGTCTCATTTGTTTTTAGAAGATTAGAAGATTGCAGTCTTCCCTGTAAAGATCAAACTGATCGTATTGCGCAAAATATCTACAACACCTCTTCTCTTAGGCAATTTAACTGTCTCAGTGGCTTTAATAAATGCATATATTGTAAGTTTGCTTCACTTGCAATGACAGAAAGAGTCATTACTTTCAGCAAATCCTGAGAAACAATCAGACCACTGAACATTAGCTCTAACATAAGTAACTAATTTTATGTCTGGAAGATTAGTTTCCTCCCATGCAACATTCTTCTGTAAGCTGTCAGAGCCTACTTACATTAAGTTAATCTATTTTCTAGACCAGCTTCATTGTAATAAAGGCCTTCAGCATGCTGGGGGCCTATCCCAGTTGTCATCAGGTGAGAGGTGGAGCATGCCCTGGACAGGTCAGCAATCCATCACAGAGCTTTTTGCATTAAGTTTCAGTTTCTAATTACCCAGCCTCAGGACACCATTAACTAACTCAAAACAATTTTCATCCCATGAAAACAAGCACCTGAAACTGTTTTGAATTATGTATGTCACATAAAAAATGGTTCTTAGTGCAGTAATTTGAATAAATTATGAGAGTGTAAAGGCATATCAGAGAAAATGAAGCCTTCTATAAAAGATGCAAGGTAAGAATGCTTCCCCTAGATCACAGTGTATGACACTTAAATGAAGGATGCAACAGTTTTATGTGTGTCTGTGATAATTAATTTTTTTCTTTTCTTTTTTTATTTGTCTGTAGTGAAGGGCTAATCTAAAACCAAGAAATTTATTGAAATAAAAGGTCAAGGTTAGTCTGTTTAATCTAATTAATGCCTGTCAACAATAGATTGATGCGACTCTGACATGACCTTTTCGATGTTGTGCGAAAATGATTTAGAACCAGGCATACTGTGATTTAACATTTGCGCCAGCATGCAGTGTATCGATTGTGTCCTAACATTTGAAGTCCTTAGCCAACACAGGCTCCTTAGAAAACATTTGATTTTCTTTAGATTCCCTGTTATCTGTCAACATGCAAATGAGGTATAATAATAATTGGAAATTTAGCTGCAAAATGTCTCACTCTGGGTTCTACTAGAGACCTACACACACAAGCTCTGAAAATGACATTGCATGACTAAACATTACATGTGCTATTTTGATCTTTGCTGCACGTTCTGGTGTTAAACTGTTAACGCTAGTTGATTGAATCTCAGTGTGCCTGGGCGGCTTTAGATCGTAATCAACTATTCATGCATGGGGAGGAGAAATGAGATGCTGCAACGTCAGCTCATAAAGTGTTTGTTTTGATGATTTTGGAATATGATTTGAATTTCTCAATAATTCCTCTGTGTGGACATATTACATTAATACTGAACAGCAAGGAGGGCTCACCAGAGATATAAATGACATCTGAGCTTATAGAGTCTGGGAATGAAGATGTCACCAAGGAAACACAGGATGACTTCGTAAAAGGATGCCTGGGTCGCTTTGTTTAGTTTGCTGCTCCCACAACACATTCTTTGATAAAGGAGTAAAATAGATCAATTTATCAATGGATGCATGCTCATTTTCTAAGAGATATGATACTCTCCAAGGGTAAAAACTATGCCTAAATGCATCTGACAGTGAAATGAGGAATAAACAATATCTGCGGGTGCATGACTTCTCAGCCCTTGCTTTGTTTTTTGTTTTGTTTTGTTTTGTTTTGTTTTTTCTTTGTTTTCCAGCACAGACAGCCAAAAGATTAGTTCTTTTTTTTTTTTTTTTTTTTTTTTTATAAATGTAAAAATAAATGATTTTACCTCTTTGCCTCGCATGTAATTGCATATATTTTTCTTAAACGTCCATGAATTATAAATATATGGTTAATTATTCATTTCTTTGCTGGCTGTGTTAATGTGAACAAAGTGACCTTATTCTTTATCTTCTTACCTCACATTTCAGCTATAGCATTGCACCCAGCTATCGAGTATGCCATGACATGAAACTGTAAATTATAGTATAATTATTAACATAGTTTGAAAGAATACCCTCAGGCACTTTTGCTCCAGAGTGCCTGTTATTATTGAAATGTTGTTGTTCCTTGTTTACCCATACTATCAGTTTAAAGATAATGACAGCAGGGCGTGTTCACTCAAGATGCTATGCCCTTTTTATTCTTGGCTTTTGGAAATGGTTAAAACATTTCTTCTCCACTGATATCTATCAGTGAAATGTCTATATCCATCGTTTACCTCTATTCAGCCACCCACACCATAAAGTAATGTTTTCAGCCAGCTGTTAACCTTCTTTAGATTCTCTGTCTATAGGGTCGGACTGATTAGTTAGTCTATCTTTAGGTTCATACATCAGTGTGACTGCCTTGCAATGGATTCAGTTTCAAAATAAAAGTCTGGAACATTAATAGCTCATGACAGATTGAAATCACATTCCTGACAATTTGCAGTGGTCTGTGAAGCAGCAGGCCTGAGTAGTGAGGGCTCAGTTTTCCCTGTTGTGCACGTATGAGTCACGATGAAGCCTGTGCTGACTCCTTGTGGGGAGCTATCGATCCACCACTGAGATCACCTTCTGGCCATCATCTCAAGGCCTCATTAGCAAGGGCTTATTAGGGATATTACAATGCTGTGCAGAGGAAACCAGGGGAGAACAGGGAGAACACATTTGTCTTGGGTTTTCACACCTCACTGACAATGCCTTATACCATATAAGCCAAAGACAGAGAAAGAAATGCATCAGATATACCATGAAAACATTAATTGTGGGCTTATTTAGGCACAAATCACATAAATCTACTGGATTTTGGGAAGTTGTATCACAGAAGAAGAAATTGAAACACTGCATTTTTCAAAGGGTAGAGAAATAATTATAAACATATTATATGTGGTGAAAGGGACAAACATATATCGAGCGGTTTGCATTTGCAATCTGGCACCTTGATTTGGCTTACAGAGTCCCAGCATCGTCAGTAACTGATGCCATATGTACTGTGATACAAACCAAATTAAACTGTTTCCATCATTTTGAAGTGTTTCGTTTTTAGTTGCCATATGTGTAACTCTTCTTGTCATATGGTCTGGTGTTCTTCGTGGCTAAACGATCTCAAATCTGAGCAGAAATAAAAACAACACAGCCCTTATAACATACAAAACTGCTTAGAAAAATCAGCCTGACAGTTGAATTCAATGTGAAAGTAATGCAATAATGTTTGTTTGTGCAGAGTAACAATAGTTCTGGTTATTTCTACATCCATTATTTAAAATGTAAGTAAATTCCAAATTCTGAAATTTCACATACCCTATTTTTCACTTTATTTATTTATTTATTTTTATTCCTTCAAATGTGTATATATGTATGTATATATATATATGTGTGTGTGTGTGTATATTAGGGGTGCAACAATACATGTATCTGTACTGAAGCGTTC
>JBAMYA010007893.1:0-17864 GCA_037176975.1 Arrhamphus sclerolepis | reverse complement strand
CACACACACACACACACACACACACACACACACACACACACACACACACACACACACACACACACACACACAGAGCGAGAGAGAGAGGGAGAGGCTACAATCATAACTCAGCAGGACACAAAGTGTTGAGAAGTGGAGCCCAGCAACTTGCCTGCTCAAATTCCATTTTGACAGCTGAGATATAGATTGAACTGAAGATGCTCAGCGACAGTTTTATCAGGGCATGAAGACGTGAGATCATAGCTGTGAGGATGCTGAGGATGAATAACGATGACTGCAAGCCAGAATGTAAGCCTTTATTGCAGAGTCTGATCGGCTTCTCTTGAGAAAGTGTTCTTCACGCATTTGAAACATGAAAACATGCATTTTGACCACATGCACTTCTCTTAATTATTGAGTGGTGCCAAGCAGTGCGCTGAGAATGCTACCTTGATGTGTTTCTATTTGCCCTTCATGTTACGGGGGACTGATGTCTGTATTTCCTGCAGACATCAATCCCCCGTGGTCCAAGTAATTCCCCCAGAAACAAACAAGAACTTGCAAAAACGTGACGAGGCAAGAGTGCGAGTCCATGCCAGATGTCATCATCCCTAAAACTCTCCTCCGCCTTTTTGTCTCTTTCTCTTCTCTAGGCCATCCTAACTGGGCTCTATGTTCACACACAATTAGAACGCAAATGATTATCCCATCAGTATTCCTGGCCGAGCACTGTCCCCACTGGCATCTACGCTTCTACTGCCCATCTGTTATTGTAATATTATGCATCTCCTTTTTTGATTGAAATGGATTGGCGAAGAATCAATATATTAGAGATAAATCCTGCTTTGATTAAATATTTTTAAAAACATAATAAGCCAAAAAAAACATTATAAATGGAAAGCAGGATTTAGAGACACATCTACGTGGGAAGTGAGGAGAGCAGGCAGATAGATGGGAGGTTAAAGGAGACACGATGCTGTTTAGATTTAAGGCAGATCTGAAAAGCGGAGTCTTTGTGTGTTTCCGCAAAGATCAAAACATTTTACAATGCAAATCTCAATGCTAAATTTAATATACATATATTCAAGGGTAGATTGACAAATACAAGAAACAGTGCCGTATTGACTAATAGTGGTTTGGAGAGCGGAGAACAAGTAATGTGGCTCCCTGTAATTTTAAACCTGACCTCTGGTGGGAAGGGATGTTATGAATTCATTGGCATAGTTTAACAGCCTTTCTGGTGGAGACGACCTGAGCACAGATCTGACAGAGAGATTCTACAGAGGAAAATCACTCCAATATGCTTGTGTGACGCTTATGTGATAAAACAGCATTACTCATAGGAAATAATTACTTATTGGAATGACGCCTTAAAAACTGTTATTTATTCTGGTAACGCAGTCTAACTGGGACACAACAAAGCTTTCCTGTCACTCAGTTTGGATCAAATGGAGTTGATTCAGTAGTAAAGTCAAGCTGTTGCCATCTTTTTTCTCCTGTTACAACAAAAGAATATTTGTCTCCAATATTATTTTTCTTAAACAATTATGTTTCATGTTTACAAATGCACATTCAGGCAGAGGGACATGGAACCCGATTTGGAAGTAAATGCTCTGTGGGACAGCATGCTGTGGGAGACATTGAAGGAGCTTATTTAATTTTGAAAAGAACGAACCTGAGGTGTGCTGTATTTGTATTATGCGAAAAAAAAAAAAAAAGAAAAAGAAAGAGAAGGCATTCAAGTGAGGAAGCAAAAGCTCCGTTATCACACTTTACAATATGCAGCTGTTCTTGTAATGACTTTTTCATTTATGCACCATGTCCCAGAGGTTGTAGACCCATATTCTCTCAGCTGCACCCATGTTTAATGTATACACTTCTTTTTCTCTGGCCCCTGGTTTGGTGGGAAGCTTCCATAGAGAATACCTGTGGTTTTCTTCCATTTGTGTTTGTCAGCCACATAACCCAATTCTCCCATAAATATGGGCTATCGTGTCCATTTTCTGTGTCTGGGCCTCAGACTAATTTACCAGTTGCATTGATATGAAAGATGAGCTTTTTGTCTCAGTGAAATAGGATTACTGTCATTGCTGGGAAGAGGCAGGATCACATCTGCTTGGACTAAAAAAAAGAGAGAGAGAGAGAGATTGCTACACAAGAGGATGATAGTCTGAACACAGTTTGGATAGGATATAATATATACAGGAATTACAAGAGCTTGTACTGCTGCAGAGACTTCAAGATCCTCTTCATACAAAATAGAGCTGGTTTTATCATATAGATGAGATAGGGTTTGTGTTCCTGCCAAAGCAAACTCGCTTCACTCTCTCTGAGGTCTCTTTCAGCCTTTTTCCTTGATACATATAACAAGAAAGTGTTGCTTGTGAATATTTGGTTCTGATTTCAGTTAGCTATTTGTTTTCATAATAAAAAAAAAAATCATACAGAGAGTTTACCTTGTACTTTTTGCCTTCCTCTGTTCTGGTCTTTCTGTTTTTCCTCTTCCCTTTTCACTCTCCTTATTACATTTCTGCCAACACTTCCTCCCATTTGTCTCATATGATACAAATAGGATCTATGTCTCGATAACACTCACATATTAGATAATCAACATCATTTGGATTCATGCTCACTGGCACACCCTTTCCAATTTTCCGTAATAGAGATAATCACCTGTAATGTGTTTCTTTTGCCTGGGATTTGTAACCCCTACTTCTGCTTTTAGTTTCACTGAAAGGTTTAAATTACACGTGAAATAACATGGCTCTGAATTATTCATATTTAACTTGTTGTGAGACAACTATCATTGCCTGTGCTTATTTATCGTGAGTGTTAAGCAAAGGGAAGGCTGGGTGTGTGAAACAAAGTGAGTCATCGAGATAATAACTTCACATATACATGACAAAGAATGACAAGTCTAATTGCCTCCAGAAGTGTATGTTATTATATCCTGTATGATGTGATGTATTAAAGCAAACTGCCAGTCAAACTGAGATTGCAGCTCAGATACTGTTGCAGGAGACCAGATCAGAAAACAGGGAAGATAAAGCCAGAGTGAAGGAGGGGAAAGCAAAACTCAGTGGTATATTTAACATACTTTATTCCTTTGATGCAGTTTTGTTTTTCTTGTCCAGATTGGGGGATGGTTTTGTATTTGCGCAAAAGTCATGGCAAATTTACCCACCGTTCTTTGGATGAGAATGGGTACCACAATCCCAACACTGCTGAGGAGCCGCGTTAGGGATGTTCTATTCTTCAGACAATAAATCTGAAACAAAGCCATGGATCTGTGCTGGTTTCAAAAAGCACAACCTTAATCCAAACAATTATCAAGAGCCTTTTTCCTCAGTCAGCTCTGCTTTTTGCCCTTCATCACTGGACATGTTGGGTTCTGGGATTCACATTGAGAGACAGAAATGTATTTTCTCGTGGACCTTCTTCGTGCAGTCTCCCTCGTCTCTGTGTAGGTTCGTCGCACAATCCAAAATGCATTAGTGGTTTTAAATGTACTGAATGCATTATTGAGCGGTTGTCTCTGGTTTGTTTGCCTGCATCTCTCAAACATTATCTACAGTATCTACACTTACGGAGCCAATTCAGTAGATAATAGTTTACAATATATTCATCATAATGGATGCTGCCATTGGGTCGGAAAAGTTTAGCAGAGCTGCTTTAAAGTTCAAAGCCACAGACACCAACTGCCCCAGCTACTCCAAATTATACATTTGAGTCCATTTAGATGTGAGAAATTAAGGACGTATGGGGTGGATGGATGTGGCTCAGGAGATAGAGCAGTCACCTGCCAACCTGAAGGCTACTTCAAGTCCTGACCTCTAGTCCATATGTCCTCAGCACTTCCTGATCATATTGTGGCACAACCCTGGCATAAATAGTAAATAAAAGTGCTCTGCTTTGCTCTTTTGCAGTATTGGACATTTTCAAGATTTCATGATACCAAGCAGCTGGTTTTTCTCAATATCAGAGGTATAGTTTTTAAAACATCTTTTATTGGTGTAGAACTATGTCAAAGCTGTGTCAAACATCCTGCCATCTTGTCATAGTTCATTGGTCTCCACCAGTATTCACGTCAGTACTGGCATTACTGTTGTCAATAACAAAATCAGAGATGAGAATGAACAGACAGATTTGATCAGAATTCTGTAAAGTAACACTAGATAGCGTCATAGATTAGCATGAGCAAAGCCAAGATAAAAATAGCTGAGCTAATGTGGACCAAGTGGCCTGCAGACTTGCTCATTCTCTCTTTTTGCCTATTTTCAGATCAACCACAAGATGTCGATTTTGGACTTTAAACTAAAAACATTTGGGTGACATCACAAGGGGTTACACCAGTTCTTCATATACAGTCTATGGGTATGCCCACTGAAATTCAGCGCAAAGTAAGATAATTATCAGCTTTGAGACGCTGTCAACCTGGGAAATGAAAAGCCAGTATTGACTTTCTTTTAACTTTGTTTTTGGTATTCATCCACATCTGGTGGAAAGATTTGGGTCTTCAGCTGTGACATGTTCCACTCTTTTTAAAAGGCAGTTACTAAATATGTCTGTAAGCCTTGTTGTCCTGAGAGGTTCAAGTACAGCTGGCTTTTAGAGCAGTTTCACAGATAACAGCTGCCTTTTCCTGCCAAGCAGGATGCAGTGAGAATGTAGCCATGCGGAGATGTGTGATCGCTGTAGATTCAGGTTCTCTATAGGCTTATAACATCTATCAACTCCTCTCACATGATGACGTACTATAAAGCTTTCACACTGTGAATTTTAAATAATAATGAGACTGATGCTTAGCCAGTGATAGGACTATTTAGGTAGTTGAGAAATAACTTGAAGAACTGTTTACACATGAGATTATTCATTCAGTATAATCTGCTATTGCTAACGCCTGACAGTCTGCGATAATGAACGCAGCCTAAAACTAGCGCTATCGGGTCATCGTTGTCCATCCAAAGAAACTCTCTCATTAAAACTCACAAACACAAATTAATGAACCAGCTGCTTTCATGTATTCGCTGTCATTAAGAGCTGCAGCAATGAAAAAGCAGAGTGCTTAGGTGTAATCTCCTTCAAACGCCCACCGGCTTGTCCATCAGCACACTGTAGTCATTACAGACTCTATAGCAACCCATTTCAAATGCCCTCTAACTCACTTTACTGCTCCCATGTCACCATGCGAATGTTGTTCTCTGCTGTCTATCATTTATGAAATTGTGGGAATTTTCAGGACAAAGAGCTGAAATAATAAGTGCACTCAAAAAGAAAGAAATTAAGTTTTTTTTTTCAAAAAAAAAACTTAATTTCTTTTGTGCTCAGGGCTGCAAATGTATTGGATGATTTTCAGTCTTCCACCTCTGGAAAACACTTGCGTAATGTTTTTGTTCAAATGACTGATTGATGGAAAATGAAATAAAATAATTCTCCAATTGGCTGTAGATTTCTTTGGTTTATTTTATTTTATTATAGTGTATTGTGTTTTAATGTAATTCCACCAGTCTATCCCTCCACTCATCCACGGGTTTAGGTCGTGTGAGCTGCCTCTCCACAACCACCTCCTCCAGTCTTCTGGGGGTGCCCCACGGTGTTCCCAAGCCAGCTGATAGGCGTAATCTCTCCACATTGATATGATTCATTTGTTAGTTTTAAGATCCACCTGTGGATGAGTAAGTACTGCAACAGCAATTTGACAATTCACTAAAATAAAGCTGTTTTGTACAGTTGAAATCAAACACAGCAGTGGCACAGCATAAGACAAAGAGGGAGGAGGGGCTTTGACAATGGAGAGACTCAGAGTACACTTCAAATGCACATGGACGTGACATCCCACAGTCTTAGAATTATTATCCTTATTAAAGAAAAGACTGGGAAAGAAC
This sequence comes from Arrhamphus sclerolepis, assembly GCA_037176975.1. NCBI lineage: Eukaryota > Metazoa > Chordata > Actinopteri > Beloniformes > Hemiramphidae > Arrhamphus > Arrhamphus sclerolepis. Next base: position 12,000 of record JBAMYA010007893.1, on the reverse strand, counting down.
AGGGATTAGGAGAAATGTCAGGTAAAAGAAAGACATTAGTTTATGCAGTGAGAAGCAACTGAACCACTTTACTAATGAGTTACTGACATTGGACAAAGTTTGCTCTCACATATGAGAGTATATGAAAACTAGGGAGGACATTTAATTAAAATTATTATAGAGGACCAAAAACCAGGTGTAATGGGAAAGATCAGGTTATTAGCCATGTAAAACTACTTCTTACAGTACCAGGACATGAAAGCAAAAGGGCAAATGAATGAAATGAAAGAAAAACAATTAAATTAGAAAATATGCTTTACAATCCACACCTCTTGTTTCTGTTGAGCTGTCACACAGCAGTGTCCCGGCAGGCTGCTATCAGTGGAAGCACCGAAGCAGCTGCTTACACTTGAGTGGACCGCTATCAGCTATCAATCTTACACAATTCTGCTAACACATATCCTGTCTGGAGCTACATGAGACCTCGTGGAGTATAATCCTCCTCTCTAAAATGAGCACCACACACGGTCGGGTTTAGATGAAGCAGTGAGGTGGTGAAATATAATTTCCTCACATACAAAAACTGCATCAAGGCAGGAAAGCTAGCTACACAAACCCACAGTAGTGAAAATCATAAAAGAAGAGCGATTAACTAAATAAAAACTTCTGTTTGATTTACTGACAGTCACTAAGTCTATGCTGCACACATGCTGAAGCACAAACCACTCCCCTGTGAGGTAAAATAACAGCTACTCTTTTTATTTCTATTTTATTTGAATTTATTTTACTTTTCAAACGCACATTTCCACAAATTCCCATCCATAGCGAACAATAAAACGTGCACCAAAATGGCTTTAAATGAAACTACGTGATGCTGCGTATCATTCCTGTGGTGTATTGAATTTAAATGGAGAGCATAACCTCAACAATCAAGTGTGTTTTGTGAGTTTCCAGTATTTTTTATCAATTTAGCCACTTTGATTGATGAGCCATGCATTCTTAGATCTTCAAGCAACCTAATTTAAAGCAATTTTATATCCAAGAAGAACTTCTACATCTCTGCTTAGCGTCATAAAGCACGTAGCAGGTGAACATGTTTCATCCATATATCGAGTCTTTATCGTCTTTTCACACTGCAAATTATTATTTTAATGGTTTCTGTGGATGTGCAAAAGAAAACAATGCAAAAACAATTTTGCTGATATTTTACGAGTAAAATGAAAGAATGGTGCACTTGTTTTTAAGATGGAAGTGTGCGTATAGTCACGTAATTCATTGTCTGTGCTTATGTTTTTACCATTTCTGCCACGTGCAGTTAGACTCTCAAGCAAAATCAATTATATTTTCTTGGTTTTAATACACGGACAACTAATTTCCAATCCAAGTTGTCAAAGGTCATATTTCTGATTTGAAGCCCAGATGCTTCAGCCCTCATTTCTGTGTAGGCCCCCTGAACGTGAAGCCCTGCTTCTTCTCTGTTCTTCAACCAGAGCGAATTGTTTCACAGGTGCAATAATCACGTCTCAAAATGCTACGTGGTCTTTGAGACGTTGAGAGCTGTTGCTCTTATTCATAATGAGCTCTTGGAAAATATATTTGTCCAGATAAATTATTTTCCAGGGAAATATCCAGTGTCTAGTGTTGCATGAGATACCCAGAGGTGCTGACAGCTCGTCAGCCGGCTGAAAATGAGACAAGGGCTCAAATTGAGTTGACACATCTGAAACATGCTATCCACCCAAAGTGGAGCTGGCAGCAAACCACAAGCAGACGCTTTCTAAAACACAATCCAGTAATGTGTTCTCAGATGGTGGAAAGTTTGATTTAGATGATAAGTAGACACTTCCTGTGAAGCTTAATGAAAGCAGGCAAATAAAAGTAGGAGAAAACAACAGTGAGTCATCAGTGAGAATATTCATGCACATTGCAGGCACTGCGGATGGGCGGATGTCACTGAAAAAGAAGAAGAGGAAAATATGCAAAGGTTGTAGTATGTGGGTATGTGAGTGCCTCAGCAAACCGTCATTATCGTCATGACCTGCCCACCTCGGCCACCTACAGAACACGTGAAAACACAGACACACCTACCCTCCCACAGCCCACACATCAGCACTCATCTTCATGTCAAATCCAACATCATCCCTGGCTGCGTCCTTCTGGAAATTTCTGTTTGTCCTGCATCATTTCTGAGGCTGCTGATATTTTGTCCCCCGCGTACTTGAATTGTAGCTACACTTAGCCACCATGCGAGACATGGAGACTTGGAGACGGATGTGCACTCTAACCTGATGATCCATGCCCTGATTCCCAGAGGCCAAATATGTGTGTGTGTGTGTCTGTGTGTGTGTGTGTGTGTGTGTGTGTATGGAGAGGGGTCTGCTGACTTTTAACAGCTGGCTTTCTCCAATAGGCTGTCAGCAAGGACATCCGCCTAATGCTATCATTGCTGTGTGTTGATGTGAAAGGTAGGGAGAGTCAGACAGAGAGGGACGAAGGGACAAGATGACAAGATGAAACAAATATGTACAGAACAAGGCTGTAGCATGCCCTAGGAATATGTTACAAAGATGAATTTGACTTAATGTTGCTGCATAAAACAATGTTGTAAAAATGGGAGTAAATGTTGAGCTAACATTCACTGTTTTTCTTTTTTTCAGGTTTGTTGCATCAGTTTAGATGACGTTGCGTCAGTGCTGTTACTATCATTTCCACTCCCTTAAAAAACATCAGTTATTGTCCCCCTTTTTTAAAAAAAATAAAAAGCTTTTGCTCTTCTGTGTGTCCAGCCAAGTTAATCAGTAATGTGATTTGCAGTGATATTCATCCAGGACTGGATAACTTTAGCTAAGCTACTGAACATACCAGACACACAACAGACTTTAATTACACGACAAAAAGGTGAAATGTGCAATTACGTTGTGTTTCTTAGACTCGTATCTCAGGCGATTTAGTAGCACATTAATTAAATATTTGATCAGATTGTAAGAGAATTGGTGTATAAACCAGTAACTCTTTTGATCAGCTGCAAATATAAATGTCATAGATTCATATGTTATAACTGAAAAATGTGAATCTATTCTTTAAAGGGACGCTGTAAGATTTTCTCCATCTAGTGGTGAGGTTGTGTACTGCAACCATTCTTTATTCCACTTCTTCCCCCAAGGCTCATTTCCGTCTGCGGTAGCCGAAAAATGCCACTGATCTGGGAAACAGAGAAGTCATCGACCAACAACTTGTAGTAGTATTCTCTTAGTTGATGAGGTTAGTTTGTGAAGTAGTTGTTGTTTTCATTTAGCACTAGTACAAACACAAAACACAAAGCTGTATTTTTGTTCCCTGCTGTAGACCGTACTTTCAAGATGGCGGCGCAACATGGCAATCACCATTGAGTACGCCAACGCAATGTGCATATAAAAGGCAAATTCAAGACCTACAGGAACACTGTGATTTGTTGATTGAAGTAATTACTAATTAATAAAGCCATATTTTTGAATGAAACAGCCCATTTTTGTTAATGGTCAACCTGTAATATTACAGTGTCCCTTTAAAGCAGCATTCATAATCAATTTTTTGTCAGTTTCAGTTTCATTTGAAGGAATATTTGCTTACTTTTAAGAGTTGACGTCTATTTTCCCCACACTTATTTGGAAACATCATCCAAGTGACTTTGTATTCTTGTCCCGGTCATTTCTTGAGATAAGTTCAAATTGCTTAGTAGCATGATGTCCTATATCAATAACGATGAAACTAGCTCACAGAGCTACAGAGGACATTATGGTAGAGGTGACTGAGAGACTCATGAAAAGAAGTAATGATGAAAGAATAAAATCATAAAAGCCACAGTTAATAAAAGGAACTTAACTTCCACTGATGTAAAAATGGAAAAACGTCCTTTGTGCTGCTTTAAATTTTAATGGTTTGATGTGCAAACTTAGAACAATCACCAGGTGTAACAGAAGGCAGCAGAATCTACAAGTTAAACAAAACCAAAAAGGAAACAATTCCCTCTATTTGTTAGAAAGTATAACGACAGAAGCTGCTTCACCCAGTGAAAGATATGCTAGAAATGTACGACACCATTGTTACACACTTTTAAGTGTGTAACAACTCCAAGCATGTTTAGGTTGAACTTTAGGTCCACCAACAACCTGGACAGAAGCACTCAAAAGACCAAACGACAGATGACAAAGTCCCAATGTTGATGCACATTTTTAATATTCACAGAAGTCAAAAAGCCTTTTGATGAGTTCATGGCTTGATTTATTTGCTCTTCAGAGAGCTCTTTCCCTCCAGTGAAAAAACCAAGTTGCACAGTCACAAGAGGGGCTCACCTTATTTGTTGGGAAATTAGTGTAACTGTTACGTAATTGATCGTTTAATCTGTTTTCCTTAAATAGAATAAAGTCATTTAAACTTATTTAACTTCTAAAGTCCAAAGGTCTCACACAGAAATTCCCATCAAGTGTCTAGTGGGAGTGCATCCCCTCTGTTTATTTGTGCAGCAAATACTCATGGACTTTATGAAGCACATACTCTCCTCCTGCACGTACACATATATGAACATGCAAAAAAAAAAACATGTGAGTATATATTGTCCTGTTTAGCATGAAGTGATGAGAGTACTGACTGAAATCTCCCAGAGGAACAATTAAATTTTCTAAGAATCGTGCTGTGCAGCCTCTTCCCCGACTGTCAAAAGGAATCTATTTACATACTCTTCATCTGCAGGAAAGAGCTACATTCTTTGTATTCAATGCACAGATGATACTTGCTCTTTTTTATCCAGCCATTCTTCTCAACTTGCTAGAGAGACCACAGGAACAAAGGCACAAATATAGACCAGTCAATCAGGTTCTGGTTAGACGGGCTCTGTGTCCTCACTTAATGGCCCATAACACAAAATGGTAAATGAACCGTTACTTCTTTACCTACTTGTTCCTCACATTACGTCATCAAAATAATTTATAATATGCCTGAAATCTGAGGCAAACACACACTTGGAGGAAGGGGGAAGAAAGATTAAAAATGTAATTTAATTTGGGATTTTGACATCACAGATAAAAAGACCCCATCTTATCTCGAGCATGATTAATCCTGGGACCAAAAGCACGTTTGCACATTTTCTGTTCAGACTCATTGAGAGCTGAACCACTTGTTAGCCTTGCAAAGGTCAAATTTAACAGACCAATGCAGTTTTGTCTTGTTTTGTTCTAAACTTTACCTTCGGAGTGTTAATTCCACTAAGAAGACATTAGAAATATCTTTATTCCTCCCTGACGCCAAGAGCAAATGACCATGTTTCTGCCTGTAACTCTGACTTTCCCCATTTTCCTAGTGTGTGTGTGTGTGTTTGTGTGTGTGTGTGTGTGTGTGTGTGTGTGTGTGTGTGTGTGTGTGTGAGCGAGTGAGTGAGTGAGATCATTTAAAAGTCAATAATCTGTATTAGGATGACATGAATAGTCTGATGGTTCACATGGATCCTTGGGCCCATTTCAAAAAATGTGTTTGATTTATTCATTAAAGAGTCTGCATGTTTACCACAAGTTACCATCACCATCATCATCTTCATCATCAGCATCTTCATATAATACAAAATGTCACAGTACAATCCATAACAGTGAAAGTAGACAAACAGCAGCTCATTTGGCACAACATACAAATTCAATACATATCATGGACTTCACTATGTTAGCTTCTTTTATAAAAATAAAAAATACAAATAAAAATTGTATTTACAATAAAAACATGTTCTTGCTGTGATGTTCTGTGCGACCTCGGTCAGTTTTGAAGCGGTGGCTGGTGGACACTTTGAAAAGAAGATGCTGCACGTCAGTGGCGGCTGGTTGCTGAAGCAGAGTACAAACCTTAAAACTGTCGTCCTGATGAGCTTGAAATGTCAGGAATGACACTTACACATATTCTTTCATTTTAATCTTTTTAAATAAGCCCTTACATTAAGATTTGCTGTGAATTCCATGAAAATAAAAGGGCTTGCAAGAAGAGAATGTAACTAAGTCCTTATAACTGAATATAGCACTTAGCTCCAACACTATTTTATTCCACTGTTTTTTCAGATTAAAAATAAAAATAGTTATTTAGCTACGAGGTGCTTTTCAAAATAAGACTTTTACCTACAAAATATATGGAACCTATAAAATATTGTACAATACTTTGTTAAAGATTCAATCTGATCTGGAACTAGGGTTTTATTATAAACTCTTCAATTATTAAATTATTTTTGATTATCACTGAAATAGTTTTTCAAACATATTCCTTAGAGTTTACTGCCATTTTTGACATGAATTAAGAGACAGAAACTGTAGTGACAATAATCATGTTTCCCTCTGACATCCTGAGCTCATTCTCTACCAGTTACAATTTGCTTTTCAATTGTATAACTTTGTTGTGAATTGTCACAACAAAGTAATCTCAAAGCACAAACAAATTTGAAACAGTCCAATCGTGGACATATATTGGACAATACAATGATTTCCCAGTCATGGGATCAATAAAATACATCTTATCTTAATCCACTTCACTTCTGTTATATTCCATTTCAGTGTATTTCAGTTAATATAATTTGTTCCACTTATAGTTCATATTCAAAGATCATATAATGACAAGACAAGAGGCAGAGAATAGCTTGAACGGGCCACCAGTCCTCAGTTACAATGCTGAAACCATCTTTCATTATAAGCTACTTACTTCACTGCCTGCATTATCGAATGATCAATGTATGAAAAGAGGAAGGGGGTTAGGGTTATTTTCTTTTCAAAAATAGTGCCAGTGTTTGTAATTTTGCCTCAATAAGGCCTCTGAATACTTCTTCCAGCACTGATAGATTTGGTTTTAAAATCATGAGCATGATCTGACAGACAGTTGACTCTACAGTTGACTGCGTGAGTCTGCCCTCACTGCTGGGGGAGGGACGGGGTAAAATTTATCCTTTAAAGGTCAGAAAATATGATGATGCAAAGATCCTGTCTCATTTGGATGCGAGGAATAATGTACCATAACCTTGAAACACTGGTACATGTATATAACCAACCACGAAAAGAGCTCACTTCAAAGGAAATCTATTGAACCTTGATGCAGAAGAAACTTAACTCAGAGCTTTAAATTGTTTTTAAATTTGGCCAGTGAGGACCATTGTTTGTACAACTTACTGTATGTTCACTTGAACAATATTTAGCAACAACAAATGTCACAGACACACTCAGTTTGAATCCATGAATGGTTTTTTGTGTGTGTGTGTGTGTTTTTTTTTTGTTTTTTTTTAAGGCTCTTCACCTGCGTAACTGGACAAGGGGCCACTGCTGCACATGAAGAGGCAGATACACCGAGAGCATTCACAAACTGCTGGTCCATGCCCAACGGGCAATATGTTTACAATGTTATTATGTACAATGTGCAGTAGACGGAGAAAAAAAGTACATGGAGTTATAAGTATCTTCTTGTGTCCCTCCTGCACAGTATCTTTTTGAATGACCTTCTAAAGTCATTGTTGAAGATGGTGTAAATGATGGGGTTCAGAGCACTGTTGCAATAGCCAAACCAGAAGAAGAATTTGAATAGAGTCATAGGCACATGACAGGACTCACACAACGTCACCAACATGTACGTAAAGAAAAAGGGAAACCAGCAGATGACGAACACTCCAATGACTACGGCCAGGACGAAGGTGAAGCGTTTCTCCCGGTTCTGCCGACCCTTCCAGCGGCTGCCTTTGATGCTCTGCATCCGCTTTTGAACATCGGCGTCCTCTGGTTTTATTTGGCTCAGTCTGGTTTTCCCCTTGGTTGCTTTCTTTTTAATGGAGCATGGATTGTTCACTTTGTGGTCAGATGAGGATGACTCCTCAATGTCCACCCCGTTGACCTCACCTTTCCCCTCATCTGCTCCTCCTTCTCCTCTCACTCCTTCCTTCAGCTCGATGTCCTGTTCGCCATTCACCTTCTCATGGCAGAGGTGATCCTCTGCATCACCCAAACCATTCTCCTTCAGATTGGCACCTGCAATGGTTGCTGGCTTTGGCATTTCTTTGTGTTTCCGGTCTCCTGGTGGTGCACGCGTCCTCTTCTTGGCAATTTGATAGATCCGTACATAGACCAGCACCATGATGATGCAGGGGAGGAAGAAGGAGCCGATGCAGGAAGAGATGACGTACCATTTATCATTGTTGATCTTACATGCAGGACTTTTCTTACTGTTCTCTTTCTCCATGGTGATAAGAGGTGGGAAAGAGATAACAGCAGCGATGACCCACACAATGAAGATGATGCACTTGATGCGACGTGGTGTTCTCTTCAGGTTGTACTCAATGGCCTGAGTGATGGACCAGTAGCGGTCTAAGCTGATAGCACAGAGGTGGGCAATGGAGGCAGTGCAGAAAAGAACGTCAAGGGCAAGATATATCTCACACCACACCTCACCGAAGTACCAGTATCCCATGAGCTCATTGGCCAGAGAGAACGGCATCACAAGGGTAGCCACTAAAATGTCCGCTGATGCCAGTGACACCAGGAATAAGTTCTGCGGAGCCCGAAGAGCCCGGCTTGTAAACACAGCTATGACCACCAGGACATTACCAAAAACAATCAGCAGTATCATGATGCCCACCAGCACAGTGAGCGGCAGGGCGATCTGGAAGCTGTACGGGACCACATCAAGAGTTTGGTTGGTATAGTTGTCAGACTCCATTGGAGCAGATTGGCCCACCTCCTGTGTGAGTTCACCTCAGGTTAATAAATATCATCCACCAGAAAGGACAGACCTAGTCTTCACAGCAGGGCTGAGAAGGAACAGATGCAATCACTCCTCTATTGCTTTCCCAGATTTTTCCTTTTCATCGTCAACTGCCTCCTTGAGACTGAGCCCTGATTATTTTTATGGCAGTCAATTCACCTGGAAATATTGCAAAAAACAAAACAAAACAAAACAAAACATTCTTCAGTGCTTATATTTTTAATCAGTTGTGACAAATATTTGGGATCCTTACAAGTATAATCAGCTCATGTTTTGCTTTAACACTTCAGTTTAGATTTTTTTTTCTTTTCTTTTTAAGACATGCTAACAAAATCAAATAAAAAAGGGTATTCCTACCTGAAATAACGAGCGGCTTCACAACCTCTCCGGTTCCGGAGACGCACGGGCACTAGAAAACTGTGAGCTCGGAACTTCTTTAGGCAAATCAGGAGGAAGCATAAATGATCCATGAGGCGGATGAAGCGTTTCCTCTGCGTCTCTCTTTTCTCTCCTCGCAATGATCTCTGTGCTGCATCTAGTTGTGCTCAGCAGCGGACTTAATCGAGCGTTAATCACGTTATCCCGGGCGCTGCCGTCCCTCTGTCTGCGTGTGGAGTTTCTCTCCTCACTGTTAAAGCAGAGCGCCACTCCCTCTCCTTATAACCCGCACGCTGCAAGAAGTGTCCCGCTCACCGGGTCACCCCGTGCGTCCGCGGAGAGTCCACACTGCACGCTGGCATGTTGCCATGTCATGTTTGTAGCAGCAACAACAGCTGGGAAATGTGTTGCAGGAAAGAGCGAGTTTAGGAGAAGACAATCAGCAACGAGTTTCAGTGGCGGATCTAGAGGGGCCATGGAGGCCCCACACTTCACACAGAGGGGCCACTTCTTTGTGCAGCATTATTGCACACAATTCCTGTTCACTATATCTGGGACAAAACAGTAAAACTCATTACCATTTTTACTTTTTTATGTGTGCATAGTCAAAATAGTTTCACACAAGAAGCACATGGATAAGCATTATTTATTAGTGACAGCGGAATTCATGCACAAACACAAGTAAGTTATCAAACATCTAGTGACTACGTCTTCATTTAATGCCTGTACCAACATTTAAACTTGCTTGCTGTTTGTGTCTGTATCTAATTTTACCGCTAAAAGCCAGATGGCATTGGGGGCTCTTTTCTGCAGCAATGAAACTTGCAGCTTTGACCTTCTTTTTTTCTCATAACTTAGACATGACAATGGATCAGCTAAAACATGTCTTATGTGGGTTTGAGCTGATAAATGTTGAGCATCAGTATTTGCAGCAATCTACCTTTGTACCCAGCTTAAAAAACACAATGAAGAAGTGGCAAACACACAGAGAGAAATAGCATGCGACCAAGCGGACACATTACATTTGTTGCTGTGTGTGGAACTGACATGTAGCAACAGTTTTTGGGAAGGTGCTTGTCAGGCTGCAGCAGGGGTTGTAAAACTGGACATACGTCGTTGGTTCGACATAAAAGCATAAACCTGGCTTTACCAACAAAGTCCACACAATGTTGACTGTCTTTAATGAGTTAACTTAAATATATGCAGGTTTTCAGCCCTTTTTTTTCCTGCAGTATCATTCAAAACCTTCTTCCTCCCACCAACTGTTTGAGAGTGGAAGTGCATCCACCTTTAATTGTTGCTCCCAAAAACAAACAAACAAAAAAAAAAGGACAGGGGCCCAGCTTTAGGAACACCTATGAGTTTTCTGAAACGATATATAGAGAAAATATCATTATAATTCAAAAGTAAACACTAATAAGAATAGAAATGTGCAGGGATACAATTTGTGCCTGATTTTTTAATTCAATTAATTCAATTCAATACTGTGTTAATCCCCTGGGAAATTACATGTTGCCGCCAGTGTCATTATTTAAGTTTCTTCAAAGAACTTTTTATAGATGGTCAGAGTTACAGGATAAAAAGTAAAATGGCATGAAAACTAAACTGCACCTCTTCTTTTTCTTCCACCTCACTGAAGTATAAACTACAGGATGTGGTAGAGCAGACACTTTTTGCAGTACTGCTACTAGATTCTGTTGCTAAGCAGCAGCCAAAGCCACACCATGTGGACACCGACGGTGGCATTTTGTTACTTTGTCCAAAATTCAATTGTTAAGTCCCCTTTTTGACTTTGGTACTCACAACTGTGAGTTGGGAGCAGTGGATCAGGTGCAGGAGATCAGTCACCCTCAGCATGAAGAGTCTGAAGCACCAAATATAAGTAACTTAAAGATCTGCACCAGATAACCTCTGACAGGGAGTCTGACAAGGTATTGTGTATTTATCATACATTCTGCATTACAGATAGCCTGATATTTGAAGTCAAATATTTGACTAGCCCGATGCCTGCCCAAACCTGCTGACTGCTGTTCAACTGGATCATATTTATTTGTCAAACATGTTTCATCTCGTTTACTTTGTTCACAGGATTAAATATGACAGGTGTTTGTCATTTGTCAGCTTTAGTGAATGATCTCTTCTTTCATTTTTGTCTGAGATGAACATGGTACAAGAAAGACAATGGGCAAAGTTCTCAGCATGTGTTATTTAATACAAAACTGAGACTGAGAGGACGTAAAGCTTAAATACATATGAAAATGAGACAAACTGTTTCTATTAAGTATTACTAACATTATACAGAGAGGCATGTATTTAAAGAAATGTCAACATATGAGCAACATCATCTCTACAACAGACTAATTGAGAATTGATTGAGAAAACTCCGCTCATGAAAATAAATAATCACTAAGAGACATGTGACTTTACAAAATGTACAAACACCAGTTTCCCTCCCCATTATCCATTTGGATATTTGTAATTCCCTGGTCTCCTTGAAACTGGAACCCCTTTCTTGTCATGAAAACTTTGCCTTCTGTGCTAAATTTAAAATGACTCCAGAAAGGCGATTAGCAGGAGGATGTTTTCGAAGAGCGCTGGACTGAGACTGAACATTTGACTCAGCATCACGGATGAAAATGTCAAAATGATTTAGACTCCACTTGTGATTGGTGCCTTATAAAAGCTGCTAGTGTCACACTGCGCTTGTGCCGTTAAAGTTTTAAAATGCAATATAGGATTCAATGCCTTTGCTGCAGCTGTATGTGGGTCAAGGATGTACTCCAGGTTAGAAATATGGCTTTGATTTGGGGTTTTGTTGCAATTTGTTGTTCAAAATAAAATGTGGAGGCACGGGGAATTTCAAGGAGTAGACAGAGATAATAAGTAATATTAGATCGG
>JBAMYA010007872.1:0-17868 GCA_037176975.1 Arrhamphus sclerolepis | reverse complement strand
CTATCTATCTATCTATCTATCTATCTATCTATCTATCTATCTATCTATCTATCTATCTATCTATCTATCTATCTGCCTGGTAACAGACCCCAATAGCAAGCTTTATAACCAAAGCTGAGAATATTCTGCTGGCAGGGACAGTAAAACAAATAATCAGACAAAGTGAATTTATGGTAAATGGAAAAAGTGGTAGACTTTCTGTACCCTGGGTGAATTGTGCCAAGCAGCAGAGTGGCAGCACATTAGAAAATCAAACTACATCGGGAGACCCTTCACCCCAATCCAATTATATTTTTATATAAAAACAAACAAAAACAAACTATAAAATATTCATGATAGGTAAATCAAAGTTTGAGTTATCATGCTGAAAGGATTTTGAGAAAAAAGTGTTTGAGAACACAAGTGTGTATATACATTAGTGGTGTAAATGCACACAAAGAACAATAAAATCATGGAGTCAAGGTCGGCTGCAGTTTTATTGTAACAGACAAAATAAAGGCTACAAAATGTTTTCAGTTTGCGTGATTTGTTTTGGAATATTCAACTCTGTCATAGTCTCATTGGACAGTCTTCGCCTGGCCAAGTTTTCACTTGTCAACTGAAATATTGACATATTGTGAGTAAGAAGTGTCTGCAGTGCAGCAGTAGAGCTGACCTGTAAACCTTCAGTTTAGCTGTAGCTCTTTGTGGCCTTGAAGTCCATCCATCAGTGGGGAGGGAACTGTCAGAGTTAATGCGTTTCAGAAGCCCTGAATAGCTACTTCTGTGAGTTTTTACAGTGAGGCACAACACAGGAAAGCTACACTTAAATCCATTACTTCTCTACCAAGTAGGGTCACAGGGTCTTTCATTATTACTTTGGCACAGTCTGCAGATAAAGACTGCTTGTAAGGAGTTCAGTCTCTTTCTGTCTTGTTGTGCCATTATAGGTAGTGCTTCTGTAAATGAATCGACATGTCCAAGTGCCCAACTTCAGAACAATTAAACCGGACTTGTCACTCAGGCTGCAGCTCTAATACCAGCCAAGTTAATGTGGCTAATGGGCGCAATTAAAGCACCCAGGTTGAACTCACATTTTAGGACTCTTTGTACGCTGCATTAAAATTAATCGACCTACATATATTGAATTCTCCTTGCGACTATAACGGCAACGGTACCATCCTTGCAGCTGCATCTGGGGACAAAGAGGAATAGCATGCATCCTTTTCCTTTCTACTGTCAACTTGTGCACGCTAAGGAAGTTTAGAAGCAGTTTCTTGGGTTGCTTAGCTAGGCTGATTTTTTATGAGTTAAATTTGAAGTCAGTTAAATTAGAATCAATGTGTCTGAGATAGTTTTGTTATTGCGAACTGGCTCCGTACAAATAAATCCAATCAAACCGAATTGAGTTGATTAGCTGCAGATGTTGCTTTGCTAAAGCCATCTCCCGTCACTCCACGTTCCATTTCAAAGCATTTTTAACAGGTTAGTATCTAAATACATGCCAGTGTTTACATTGCTTCTGCTGGAACTACTTCAGAGTTTTAACCTTACTGGAGAGCAAAGTGCAAAATCACTTAATATCATGTATTCGTCTGATGCCAGCAACTTTTTCCATCATGAATGGATGCTTACAAGGTATTTATCCTACAGAGATGTTGCTAGGTGTTGTGACCCTGAGGTCTCACGGTATGAATAATAATTGCTGGTCAACCTTGTAACTTCAAACTCTTGTAGGCTGCAGGCGACTACAGTAGACCATTGCCAAAAGTTTTCACGGTCAGTTTAGGGTCATGAAAAAAAAGATATCAAGGGCGTTGCTGTAACCTTGGAACGTTGTCCACAAGTTGAATATGTGACATTCACACAGTTGCAGGAATTGCAGTGTAAAACGCAAAGAATATGTTTTTCACCAGTCGTTTACACGGGCTGGCTTTTACAACATGAAATCAAGAGGAAATGAATACTCTTTAATCTTTGAGTTTAATTACATTTCTCATTTCTTTTGAACTGATGAATAGGCTCCTAGATTAATTTATATTGTAAGTTTCATTTGTGCTTGGACCAAAATGAATTAGTATTTGAACACACCAAGTTCAAAAAAAAAAAAGTTTAATTTTTGTTGATTGTGCTTTGAGTTTAACTTTGGCTGATGATTGACTTTTTTATGTTAAATTATGTTATCTGATTTAGGTTACTACTTTGGGAAAACCCCAATATACAGACTCCAAACTGGAGGGGGCTAAAAATAAGCCCCCCCCAGCCCCACGCACCTCACCATGGGCAACTCCAGAGTGGAATAAGCACCAGCCTCCAACTGCTGCAGTAACTAAGTGGCTTTGGCAATAACGTTTTCAACTTTTGTGGTGTCAGTTCTTCTTTGCATTAGAAACAACTTTTAATTTTCACAAAATAATTAAGATACTAACACATTGTTGTATAGTTTGAATAATCAAACCTGTTTAAACAGTTTAAACACAGACAGTGTGACAAATTTACAAATTTCAATACTCACTAGGAATTCTTTAAAGTAAAGTCTAAGCAATGGCAAAAAGGGCCATGGATACCTATATACCTATATATATATATATATATATATAACATATGCATATATAATGAACAGCTGAAGGAAAAGGAGGAAAAGTGTTTCCGAGCAACAAAGAAATAACATGTTACCATAGAAACTCCTGCAAACCTCAACATAAGCTGGGAAGGAGAGATATTGCTGCACAATGACTGACTGACACAGTTGGATAAATTAGCTTCACAGTTTTAATAACTCTTGAGTCAGATAATGAATGAGCCAGCAATCATTTACACTGGTTGTTTCTAACTTTGTTCCTGGTTCTTCTGAAAGCCTCGCAGTTACTGTGCAATGCTGCTTTGTCCTGTCTGTATGAGCCGACTGTCTCCTCTTTTTGTGCAGAGACATCATAAGTCAGCCATGAATTAATGTTTTTTTCTGACAATGCGAGAGAAGCGTGAATTATGTCTCATGCTTGATGCTTTAAACTGGCAGCCCTGTAAAAGCCAGTAGGCTATCATTTGTCTTGGGGGGTCACGTCTTGGTATTTTGGCACCAAGCAGCATGGATGCTGTATCTTTTTAGGATTGATTTTTAGGTATCCATCCTTCATCCTTTATGTAACAAACCAGCAGAGTTGCACCACTCAGGTAAGTCTCAATGTGCCGTGTAAATGTGGTTAAAAAGCAGAGGCAGGATAGTGGTTAATTCATCCCATTGTGTCCACCTGTGACTCTCCCACAGGAATGAAGCCTCTTTTCCAGTTAACTGACAGTCTGCCAGGAGACTGCAGACCATAATCAGAAATGTTACAGCTTGTTGAACTCAAATGTTCATCAGCGTGTCCAACACTCAGTGTTCATTTGGTATACCTGTTTCACAGCTCAAATAAAATGATACTAAATGCAACCAGTGAATTATTCAGCAGAATGCAGTCTTTCATATCATTTCTGCAATCGTAAGCCAGGACTTAATCAACTTAGCTGTTTATTCCTGAGTAAATAAGGCGTAACAACACAACAGATTTGACATGCATGTCCTGCTGTTAGTTTATACATGAATGCATGTGTCTCTGCATGCAAGCATCTGTGTCTTGGTTGTTCTACACAGTTTTTGAAGTCTCAGCATTAGCAATCATGTGTTTGTCACCATCTAAAGCATGCTTTTCTTTTCTTTTCTTTTCTTTTCTTTTCTTTTCTTTTCTTTTCTTTGCTTTGCTTTGCTTTGCTTTGCTTTGCTTTTCTTTTCCAGGGGTGTCAGTGCTGAATCAGCTGATTCAAATCAGCATTGATCTGATTATGCAGCTTTTGAGTGAGACTCAGCAGTTTTTGTATTTACTTTGACCTGTTATGAAATGATTTAAATCATTAATATGGAAATTGCAATTCATCTGATCTCAACCTGGGAACCAGACTGTTTGTATTTGCTTTCTCTTGTTTCCTTGTCTGTCACACAGCACTGGTAAAGCAAATTAAATCTCCTGGCCTGTTCATATTTATCCTAATTAATAACTTCAGCATGTACATGTAAGGTTGTTGTTGTTTTTTTTTCTTTTTTTAAACTATGTGAGACGCACTGAATATGCAATCTGGATAAGCTGTTATTTGTTCAAGTTGTCATTCACAGCTTAAGCTGCTTTCCCTCCAGACAGATGCCATTATCCATTTATAAATGTCACAGAAACGGAAAATGACTGTAGAATGTTGTTAGTCACAGTATGAAATCAGGCAAATATAAGATATTCTTGTACAGTGTTTCTACAAAAGTTTATTTTGACCACAGGCTCCCCCACCATTTTGGTTTTCCAATCTTTATATTGTATCTGGACACAGCTCCATACTCGTTCCCCCCCACACCCCAATATGATTTTTTTTTTCCATTCAATATCAGTTCCAGACTTTATCCCCACATGGCATTATTGAATTTCTGACTAAAAGAGAGGAGCCACACATTCTCCTCAACACAATCACTCATTCATCCTTTCATTTCTCCACCTCAGTATCACAATGCTGTGGTATTTAAGGAGCCAATCCACAAAACATTGTAATGGAAGCTGTGTCACCTCAACAGAAGGGGGGCAGGTGTGTGTGAGTGCAGGGAGGAGGACTGACCTTTTGAAATTATCTTGGGACAATCGGAACCTTTCAGAGGTGCCTGTGAAGCCATCCCCCCTACCACTTTCTTCCTCTCCGCCTCTTCCCCTCTTCTCGACTCCTCCTTCGGTCTTTTATCTGTCCCTGCTCGTCCATCTCATTTGTGCGTCTTTGACCACCTCCACCATTTATCTTTGCCGTTTCCACGTCTCAAACAAAGCATGAAGGAGGTAAAAGTGGATTAGTTACTTTATAATTTTCATTAACTGTAGATTTTTGGCATTCTGTCCGCCCTCGCTACTGGAAAACTATGTTCACTCCTACATAGTCATAATTGTTTTTTTCTGCCAGCAACCATGGAGTTAAGATAATATAATTTCAATTGGTCATTTCCATCTTTCTTGTCTATGAGAAAGTGAATTAAGAAAGATCAATGAAGTTCTCATTATGCAAGAAAAAAGAAGATGCATGAACAAAAACTTTTCTCTGGCAAACTCCACAACTGTCAGCAGCTTCTCAACAAAGTCACTGCATGCAGGATTTCTTGCTAGAAAATGGAGCCAACGGAGTATACTACTTGAACACAATTAAGATTCATTCCAGAAGTACTGCATGTTGTAGTATGCACACAAGCTTTTAATAAATGTAGTCATCAAACTAAGACTGCAGCTGAGGGAAGCAGTGAGAGTTGTGGCTTCTATTTGAGGGCGTCGATGAGTGACTAATTTTAAATTGTTTCTAATTACAACCAACATCTGAACATCTCATGCAAATATTTGGCTCTTGTTAAATATTCTTTCCTTCTTTGTTGTCAGGCCATTCACCTATATTAAAATCAATGGTAACACTAAAGTTTAAACCCATAAGAAAAGCAAAGAAATTCAAAGAATGCCAAAACTTTGTCAAACTGAGAGAAAATTGAAATCAGACTTCATCAATGCTGTCATGCACTAAGAGGGACATAGGGAGTTGTTTTAAGGTCAATTTAAGGTCAAGTATTAGCCCTTATGTTTCATGCTTTTTATTTATTTTTCTTTCTTTCTTTCTTTCTTTTTTGTTTTGTTGTTGGAAGAATTAAAGAGTGCATACACAACCACATGTGTCAATCAGGTATAAATATTCACTTCCCAAAATATGTGATGGCAGCATACTGTTTTTTGTGAAAACTGTCACACTATTAATATTCCCTTTTGTTGGAAAAAAAAAATGTTTGCTGCTGCTGTTGTTTTTTTGTTTTTGTTTGTTTGTTTGTTTGTTTGTTTTAATACCTTATTCCCTCAATATTAGATTGGACTATTTTTAGTATGTGATTTTATTAGTGCATTTTTCTTTTCCTGTCATTTTTCCTATAATGATCATTACCACATTAAAGGTAGGGTAAATGATTTCTGGATGACAACACAAAGCATCAAATAAAAAGAAAACAAACAAACACAGAGGGCTTTCTTGACAATGTTGTTAGCACTAATGTCATCACAGCAAACTACTACTGGTGTTAAATAAATAAACTACAATACTAGTGTTAAATAAATAAACAAACTACTATACTGGTTTTAAAGTGTTGTATATGCAAACGTTTCATCAGCTTAACCCTAACTAAGTTGCTGCATGAACGTTACGTTTGACGCTATTAAACAACACTCAGAGAGTTTGGTCATGACAGGAGAGCAAAATTTAAACACATGTAATTCGAACACAAACCGATGATGCTGGATGTTTTCCCATGATGAGAAGACGGTCACATAAATGCGGACTGTGATACTGATACTGATTGCTACTTAAGTGCCGCAGAGTCCTGAACCAATCATAATCTTCTTAAAGAAATATAAAAATTTAAAAACTAAAAAAATATAGTGTAAAAAAAAAAAAACATCATCTAGTTAATTGAATAGAGTTAAACAGTCTTATTGTTGCAGGGACGAAGGATCTCCTGAATCTTTCTGTTAGTGCAGGACCAAAGAAAAAAAATCCAACTATGAGTCAAGCATTGTGGAAAAAGTCTTGAAACATTGCAGAAAGATGAGTTTGTGTTTTTGTTTGTTCCCTTTTTGCCTTGGATTTTGTGGAGTCAGAAGTTTAAGTTCCTTCGGAGTTGATTTACGGCCTTTAGTTATGGTCTTTGATCAGTGCTGCCTTACATGGATCCCAACATATTTGATATACTGTATGCATCTCTAAAAAAACTCTCAAGGCATCCTACTTTAAGCCTGCAAACATTCCTGGTATAATCAGGAAATTAAAATCCACTTGTTGAGCATTCTGGAAGCAACAAATCCAACAAGACCACTGATATGGTGAAGGCCGGCAGTAAATCGTGTCATGCTTCATTATGCTTGACGTGACCATGACAGCAGACCGGCCACTAGACGCACACCCGCATACACTCGCCCCTCGGAGACAAGATAACAAGGAGTCGTCACACTGGCCATTATTCGGTGCAGCGAGCCAATTGGATGAGGCAGCGAGAGAGCTAGAGAAAGCAGCCTCACACATTTCCATTGCCTTTGAACCTCAATAATGAAACAGACTCCTTGATGTTTTAATGAAAGCAACAATTTAGCATCCCCCTTTTTCTCCCTGGGCTTACTCAGACTGAATCTCTAAAAATAAAATAAAATAATAAAATGAGACTACATTCCCCTTTCATCTTTTTTATGCTAGCAGAAAGAGGTGTCCTCATGCATTTAAATGGGACAATCCCATGGACACACACGACAGCAGTGGGATTGACAGGCGGTGCAGGTGAGCCAGCAGTGTCATATTTCACAGACTAACCAAGCAGTCATCAGTTCTAGCCAGTGTCTCTCTGGTCTTATCTCTGATAAAAAGCACCACTATTTCTTTTCTATTGCCTCTGCTCCTCACATGGATCCCCATTACTTGTATAGGACCTGCCAGTGTCCTTTCCCTCCATCTTTTTTTCCATCATTTAAGTGACCTGGGCCTGTCAACTAGACAGACAGCCCTTTGGCATGGTGCTCAGTCATGAAATTGAGGACAAAGTTAGCTGTAAATACTGTGTCGGTTGATTTCTTCAACAAAGGATTGTCTCTTCTGTGCGACATGGAGATGAACACAAGATTTACCATTCTGAAGTTGAGTCAAACAAAGCCCATCTTTTTCTTGCCAAGAAGAAAGAATAAGATGCTGGATGTCCTGTACAGTTGTCCTTTCTGGAATGTGCTGCATTCTTTGTTCTGTTTCATTGACTGGAGCCATTGGGTTGCATGGGTATGATGTCATGCTTTTACAGAGCAGAGGTTACAGCCACCCCATCAACACATCTGGCTGTGGAAATACAATCTAGATCAGGACTTACTGTTCCAAACTGTAGCAGATCATCCCATGCTGAGCTTTGCTGCTCACAGAAAACATGGCTACAGAGACCGCGATGGGAGATCATTTTTGCAGCTTGAATTTAATTGTTACAGTGGCAATTCCTTGTGCATGTTGGTTCTAATTTCAGAGAAAAGAAAGTAGTGGATCATCATCTTACCAAAAAGACAGACACAATACGGTGCTTTATCAACCATTATGATATCAAATAAAAAAAGTATGAAAGAAATCAAATCATGCATGTGAGGCTTAATGGCTCAGGTGATAAATAACTTTAATACGTTCTAAGATTTTTATTGATGATCATATAACATGTTGTCAACTCTAATGTTACGACTCCAGCTTGGTTAGGGACAGCAGGTGTAACATAAAAAAGATGCCCAGATCTAAAGGTGGAGTTTAAAGTAATTTATTTAATTGTAATTTACAAAGATAATGTACATAAAACATGGGTATTAAGGTTGGAAGTTTCTACCCAAACTAACAAATAACCAAATTATAATGATAATAATGTAAGGCTTTGAAAGTACAACTAACCGCAAAGGAAAACTAAGTAAACCAAAAATGTTCTGTCTACTCTCTCTAACCAAACCAAAGTACAAGAGAAGAACACCTCCCAGTCCTAGCATGATCCAGGGGAACTGCACAATCCAACAAGTGATGCCTAATATGTCAAAATTTCCAGGCAAAATGGGTGAGCTGTTGGCTAAATCACAGCTGCCAGCTAAATGATGGCTTCAGGATCCCTTTTAAACTGGGGGCATGGTGCCAGCAAGCAGTTGGCCGGGACACCGTCCAATCAGCTCTGGCAGGTGGCGGTAGGAAGGATAGATGGAGCCAATCGTCAACACGCACTGAAACACAGGCGGGTAGAGCAGTGGAAGAAGTCAATCCTTGACAGGTACTGACACATGAAATTAGCATAAAAGAGAGACGGGTAAGTGACATTGTTACACCAGAGGCCCAGGGCCGTAACATCCTCATGCAATACTAGAAGCATCTTGCCCAAGACAAAAAAACAGCGACATGTTGAGGAAATTCCCTCACAGTGGCAGCTTCAGCCAAACTGACAGCTGTCTGTTGGGGTCCTACCAGTTCCTCACTGCTGATAGTCAGCATGGTAATACTAAAGTTTAAGCCCATAAGAAAAGCCCTCAGTCAGCATGTGGTTGAAGAGTCAGGTGGCTGGTGATGCCAAGACAGCAGCAGTGAGCACAAGGTGGACTCGGATTATGAGTGAGAGTTCATCAGAGTAAAGCTCATTAACGACATGTACTACTATCCAAGAATTTAGACATCAGCTCCTTAGATGTCTTCAGGTTTTGTAAATGATCATAATTGTCTTAAGTGTATGACAACTCAGTTTTGAAACAATATAATTACTTTCTATGCCAAAATTATACGATGAGAGAACATTGGAACTCTATCTATAAGGAATTTGTTGCTATTTTGTTCTTGATTTATTGTCCGGTGTCGTGTAAATGGTGAATATCATGCATGAACTGTGGCTCACTGTCATTTTCTTAATGGATGTGAGAACATAAAGAAAAAAGAGTCTGACTGAACATTGTTGTTTTAACAGATTGATGAAACCATTAATGATACATATCTCCTGTTGGGAAAGTACAGCTAACAAAAGAAGGCACCATTACTCCTCAACAACAAAGCCTCACACGCAGTCTTATAGACTTTAGTCCATGCTTGATGTTTTCAGCTGGACCTGAGAAGGAATGCATCATCAGAACTTAAAGTATAAACTTTCTCAAGCCCATGTGTATTTCAGAGGCTGTTTTTTCATTTTTTTTTGTTCCACTCCACTACATGCCTTAGTCACCACTGTCCCACCAGATGTCTGGCATGCTATTTTGTTGGTCCATATGGTAGCTGGCACTGTTCCTGGGCTGTACATAAATTCATCAGTGTGGTATCGACATGCTAAAAACCTGAAGTGGAACATATGCCTCCTTGGATGCTTTTTTGATTGAGGGCTGCTTTTCAAAAAATAAATTGAAGCAGTGACAAATCATGTGGGCTGAAAGCTGATGAATGCGGCGGGAGTCTTCCTGTGAATTTTAATGAGCAAATGCATTACTAGTCATAAGTAAAATTTCTAAAAACAAAAGGATAAAAACTGTCTTTGGTTTCAGTTGAATGTTTTTCTTCGGAAATAAACACACACACATACACAACAGGAGGCCCTTGGAGAAACCAAATCTCACTAATGATAAAAGAAATATATATTTATGACTCTTCATCACAATATGCCGCTGTCACATGTTTAGGCTTACCACTGAATAAGCACAACACTTTAATTCTTCTGCCCAACACTTTGATGGCACGACTACTGATTCGATTGGTAATATTTTCCTCCGGAAAGGTCTCCGAGACTTGGCACAGGTTGGCGGCAGCACCAGCCAGAGCAGTAAATAACATATGGGCTTGTTATCTCCTGCCAGAGGGAGAAGCACTCAACTCCTGCCACTCGCTTGTTACACGTGGAGTTCAAGGCAAAGTACTCAAAGAATGAAGGATTTGAATATTTAGAAAAAGAGCAGAAGAAAAGTGCCTGTCATGTAAGAGTTGGGCAGACAAAATAGAGCACAGAGCACTAACTCTGCGTATGATAAGGAAATAACATTGATATTTGTATCCTGACGAGAAGGTTTTGATAACACAGAAAACAAACTCAAGCAGCAGCAGAGACACCCACACACACTTACGAACACACACCTCCCATCAGCTGGTGTTGCTTCAGCTCCAATGGCAGCTGTGAGCACAGTCAGTGGCTCCATGTGCACGTGTGTTCTAGTGTATGATGGAGCAGAGCGTGTGGTCTCCAGCTGTGGGTGTCAGGTGGACGCCACTGCGCCGGCATCTGTTCACAGTTCTTCACACAGAGAGAAAATATAAGATGGGGAATAGTCTACAAACTCTAATACAGTGGCATCTCTTTGTTTTCAGTTATAGCATAAAACTTTTGTCGTTGCTGTTGTTGTACCCAGCTGCCATTGCCCTTTTTAACTTTTAATCATTAATCCACATGCAAAGTTTCTTTCAAACAGCGTTAACATAAAAAAAGACATTATATGTTAAGTATGATGTCCAAACGTGTGTAGCTCACCTCTTGAGAAGAGGAAAACAGATAGTATTTTGCAATTTTTATTTAACTTTAATTTTAACTTTATTTAACTTAAAATAAAATAAGCATTGCATGCACTAATGTTCCAAGCTGAACTTTCTATTATATATGTACATCTGAAGAATGACAGTTTATTCTGGAGAACTAATGGTGTATCTGCATCACATCATACAAAATAATGAGTTCACGTCTGATCACATCAGATGTATTTATTTTAAGTTTTTTCTGGCTCTAGTGGCCTATATTGCAGTAGTTGGACAGAAAATTATGGCGGGGGAGGGGTGACATGCAGCAAAGGGTCACAGACATTGAGTTGAACCTGCGACTGCTGCAGGAGGACTTGCAGCCTCAGTACATGGCTCGCTTGCTTGAAGCCCTGTGCCACCCAGTAGCCCTGCAATGGTATTTTTTACTGTGATGTGTACCATTTTATCTTCTGTGGGGGTGAGAGGTGCTATTTGGTAACGGGGGTTCAAGATTTCCCTTTTTGTGATTTCACCTGATTGATTATTTATACAGAAGAAACTTAATTCTGTTTCTCTCTGGCTCATAGCCGTGCATGAAAACGTAAACTCTCATTCTCAGCAGAAGCATTGTAATGGATCATCATTGTTCACTCACCATAATTATTAACATGCAGTATGTCCAGATGAAGAGCAGAATGACAGGTGGTAGCTGTAAACATTTTGAGTCGATGGGAGGGAGGGGTGTTTGGATATGTGTGTATATGGAGGAGAGAGGTAGGAATTTGTTTACCATCCTGCAGCTTGTGGGGGGAGGCTGTTCAGCATCCTGCTGTTCCTGCAAAAGATACTCCTGTTCCTTCTTCCTGATGGCATCTGGGAGAACATGCTGTGAGATGGGTGGTGATGCTCCTTAATGATGGCTGTGGCCCTGTGTATGCGGTATCACTGACAGATCTCTCTCAAGAAGGGGAGAGTTCCCAAACCAGGAAGTGACACTTGCAAGTGAGTGTGTATTTGAAGGTTGCAATGGTGTTGATGGTGGACATTAGGTCACCAGACAAGCCCAGAAACTTCATGTTAACCCTCTCCACAGCAACCCAATTAATGATTAGCGGTGAGTGGTGGGGCTTGCAGAAACCCAGATCAGATGTAAGGAGTGCTATGAGCTGGTTATTGCCGATAGGAAAGCTTGACAGATGGCTTGATGCGAGTTCACGAATACGCCATTTTCAAGGTTCTGAAATTACACAAATCCAATCAGCCCCAATATTAAAAACACCCGAATGAATAACATTGATCATCTTGTCACAACTCTACAATCTGTGGGGAAAACTTGAAAGGCATCTCAGACCGAAATACTGCTGCAGCAGACCAAACCTAAGGGGAACCTAAGAAATATGAGACAGGTGGTTGTAATCTTATGCCTGCTGAGAACATTCTAATTGTGTTGAGTATTTCTATTTGATTTAAAGCAGGGTGTGGCAGTTTAGGAGGCTTTTAGTGAGAACATTTCTTTTTTTACAGATGTAAGGTCAGAATTTTGGATTTGAACCAGTGAAGTATGGATAAAATGCAGAAGTATTCATCATTAACTTTTTAATAGCTTGAAATCAGTTCATATTTTGTGAAATGGAATACAGTCAAACTAAATGCAAGAATCACTCAGTTTGTTTTTTCATATTTCTTTCTGCTGGAAAGGAAAATACAGCAACAAGTCAAGTCCATGTCAAGTACAAGTTGATACTGTCAAAGTTTGAGCATTTAATAACCCAAACACCAAGTGTGATGATGGCTTTCAAAGCAAGTATCAGAAAAAAATTCACATCCTGACAAAGGAAGAAGAAAATCTCTGAGTTTGTTTGTTTTTTTTGGCACACAGTATGAATCCAAGATGCCGTACTCTTTTACGCTTCTGGAGTTCAGGCCTTCAACACACTCCAAAAAAGTTGGTATGAGTGCAATTTAGAGTTGAAAGGAAAGGAAGAAAACTTTCCGTTTTGGGGCCACAGGAGCTCTCAACAGATAGTCGTAATGATGAATCACTAACAAGCCACGAAAAGTTTTTAGAAGCAAAGATCTTCAGGGGATCTCTACTTTGTCAAGAAATGCATGAGAACACCCCCACCCCTCCACCCCCCAGCAAAAAAAAAAAAAAAAGTTCTTCAAAGACAGAGTAGACATGTCTTCCTTTTTTACTGTCCATAATATGATGAAATGATTTGTAGAATCCGGAGGAATTCCAGTAAAGTAACATGTTATGGCTGAAGCCAACTGGACACCTTGTCAAATATGTCAATATGGAGCTCCAACCCTAAATACCACTTAAAACTTTACCATGTAAAAGAAGAACCTTGTCCAGAGGCTAAATTCACAACTCTGTACTGGGATGCATATGGGATGGACCCTCACACAGCAGAAATGTGTGATGTGATCAAACTTGCTAGTTTTCCAAATGTATTTTTGGAAGAACTGAGGACCCTATGGTTCAGATCATAAAAGGGAAAGAACAATCCAGTTTTAGTGTTGTATCACAGTGCTTTCACACCTGTTGGTCTGATAAAGTGGTTCGATTGGGCCCAAAAGTTGTTACAATGCTGCAGTTCTCAACTAGCTCGGTTCACATTCACACAAGTGTTTTGCAAACAAACGAACAACTGTGGATGTTATATATCCCCCTCTCATGTGGCGGCGCTGTTACACATAATACCATGTTTTTGGGTGACGTTGATGAAAGCTGATTGCCGTTTGTTTATTTCTTAACGATGAACTGCGCTCTCCTGCTAGTGTTTGCGGCTGTATATTATGATCATTGCTTTGTGCAGCAAGCACAAACACTGTTGTTGTTCTATTATGAGTCTCGCATTCGGCATGAGAACACTCTGCAGCTGTTTTTGGAGCGGAGAAGACATGTTGCAAAACACAATCACCAGCGTCGGCTCCAAAACAAACTCGTGCAGAGAAATTTTACGCTTCCAAAAACACACCATGCAGCTTGCTACGGAAGCTTCAGTTGACCAAAAAGCTACGTACATACCAGTGTATGTAGTATGTTTTGTTAGCTGTACTTTTCCAGAGTAGGTCCAAATCGAGGCCAGGCAGTGTTCTCCAGAAGGTGGGCTCGGTACGGTTCTTTAGTCTGGACCAAATTAAACTGGTCCACTTTCAAACCAGCACAAACAAACCGTACTTGCAGGTGTTCCAGACTCCAGTCCGCTTTAAGCGGACCGAATAGTGTAGGTGTGAAAGCACCCTCAGTGAGATTTTAAATAAATACATGCACCCATCAAAACTGCATCTTTTCCAGGGACATCTGTGCATTTTTCAACTGAATTGTCCAGATGACAGGAGGATCACAGGGATCTTCTCCTTCTCATGTGGTCTACCACCACCTCCCAGGTCTTTCTGATGTTCAGCTTCACATTAGCTTTAATATGCCAACTTTTTTTAAATTTAGTGCAGGCCTAAATCACAAACATGGATGTAAATTAACAAACAAAAAGAAAAAAATATATGAAATAGTATTGGTTCTACAAAGAAGAAAAATAAGAATTAAAGATCACAGCACCTTTTAATCTGCTTTTCCTCACTGTGGAAAGCTTTGCACCTTGGAATACATTTGATATGTTACGTGATGTGATGCCAAATAATCCGTTACTCCGTATTCACATCTCATGCTGCATGTATTTTCAGTACATTTCAGTTTTTTTTTCTTTTGTTTTTTTTTCTTCTTTTGTGTGTGCATCTGTAGGACTGGACTCCATTAAATACACATGATTGTTTGCCTGGGGTCTTGTTCATCACTGTTTGTACATTGGTTTGTAATTAGAGTGCTAGGACTAAAATAAAGAAGCTCTGGGCTCAGGCTGCACTTAGAATTTAATGTAAACAATTAATGTAGACTGGGGTTCTCCAAGTGAAGGAAATCTGAATTTCAATGGTCACACACAAACACTTCCACTTAGTGATACACACTCTCTTACTCTCCATGATGCTG
The DNA here is from genome assembly GCA_037176975.1 of Arrhamphus sclerolepis. NCBI lineage: Eukaryota > Metazoa > Chordata > Actinopteri > Beloniformes > Hemiramphidae > Arrhamphus > Arrhamphus sclerolepis. Next base: position 2,837 of record JBAMYA010007872.1, on the reverse strand, counting down.
AATGCAGTTTAGTGAATTGTCACAAATGGGGTCAAAAAGGGTAGCACTGATTAGTTGGTCCTGCAAGATTGTTAGTTTGACATCCAGAGAACATCCTTGAGGGCCTCTGAGGATCTGGGGAATTGCATTGAAAGGCCACCTGATTGCCCAGTAAGGCAAATTGATGGCAAATTGTTGTAAATTGATGGAACCCTTTTAATGCCTGAATGAAAAAAAGAGACAGCAAGTAGTTACTTTACTTTTACTTTCCATTAACAGGATCCAATAAAAGTGTATCTTGGTTTGTTAGAGTATTGCAGTAAATGAAACCAGAACTTCAATTAGACATTTAAACACTAACAATGGATTTCAGACAATAGGTGCCACAACAATTGTTTGTTCCTTCGGTTTAATCACTCCAGCTACCACATATTTGCTATTTTACGTCACACAACAGGCTGTAATAGGTGGAAAAACTATGATTTTAATCACTATATTAAATTGACTAAAATCAAATCACATGAAGTAAGGATCAAGGACACAATTTGTTGAAACAAAAAGTCACATATTTAACTTTTCTAATGGATTTACTGCATTGAGGGAAAATGTGAAAGCAGCTGTACGGTGGGAGGCTGGAAGGAGCTTTTGAATGATGAAGGAGAGGTGATGAGGTTTCACAGTGAATTCCATATGTATATGGGTTCTGGAAACACATGGTCTCTGATAACCCTCGAGGTGGGAATGTGACACTGAGAAATGGTGTTTGGGGGTAGAAGACCAAAGGGCAGGAAGTACAGAGGTATTAAACGGCTGAAGGGCATGAACCAGCTATTGCAGTCAGGTTTCTCTAATCTCAAATTATCTTGCCATTTTTGTTTTCTTTGTATTTCACACGTAACAGTATGTTACCAAAAGTTTCCGAATCTTGTGATTGCTTGAATACAAAAGTTGCTTTGCTCTTCTTGGCAAGTCCTCCACATGTTCAGAAACAGAACAAAATGCAAAAAAAAAAATTGCTCCCAAGGAGGCAATGGATTTGTGAGGACCAGCTGGTGAGAGAAATTACATTGCATCAGGACTTCAGATATTTATCCTAGGGAAAAGTGAAGCAGTGAATAAGGTTGCCTAATGAAAACGTATTTGTGTGCGTGTGTGTGGAGTTTTCTCCTTTTGACCCTTCCTGGCCACCTTCCACCCCTGTTTTCTCTTCTTTCTTTTTTTTCTCTAAAAAAAGATAAGGAAAAACAAACACACAACAGAAACAGTTCAGTACACAGAATGAAAAACAAGTTGCTTAATTAATCACTTTGGGGGTCCCCAAGTAGCACAAGCTGAACACTGTCTGTCCTGGAAAGAAAAGTGATGAGTCTCAAACGCAGAAATAAAAAAAGAGAGAAGAAAATAGAAAGCTCCTCTTTTTCTCCCCTTCCTTCTATCAACACCTGCAGCAGACCACAGCATCTGTCTCACATCTCATACTTCCTTTGAAAGTTTCCCAGGTGTCTTGGACTTGTGAAGCAGTGCTGGCGCTGACAGCTACATATGAGATGAGGCAGAGATCACGTCTACCAGTCTGTCATCACCTCTCTCATCTACCTCATATTCTTCTCTTCAGTTGTAGCAGGAGCTAGAAGTGTGTAGCGGTGAGGAAAAGGAGGAGGCCCAGTGCTATTGCCAGGTCATTTGAGTCTCTTCTCCAACGCCATCAGTGGCAGCTATAACCCTCTTGTCAGGTTCACGGATTCTCTCCGTGCGAGTTCTACATGTTAAGGCAGGGATTAATGAGCATGTACATGTACCGTCACACTCTGAGGTCTCAAATTGAATCAAATATAAGTGATCAGTTCTCTTAAATTGTGCATAGGGACAGTAAATACAGTATAGGCGATGATGTGTGACCAGGCTTGTGTGGGTGCCTTAGCTTGATATTACATTGATAATCAATGTCAGTATGAACAACTGAGGGGATGAAAAGCCTATGTGGCCAACTTCATGACTGGTTCATGATCAAAAAGAAACTAGAATTGATTATAATAAATGGTGCAATATAGGCAACTAATAACTGTAATGGCATTTTCTAGAACATTGCTTTTGCTACACAAATATAGAGATATTTATAGCATCCATCACCAAACAAATTTAGCATCATTCTATTTTCCAATGATATTTAACAAATAACATAATCAGAAGTATTAGAAGTGTATTTGATAAAAGGCTGTCAGTTGTAATAGTTGTACTTCATTCATTTCCAAATTAGTATCTATTGTGCACTTATAGAAAATCAAAAAGGAAAAGACTAAAGACTCAAGCCCAGCTGCTGTCTGATTCATCAGGTTGTTTCAATCTGGCTCGTTGGGCTGCAGTATAAGATGGAGACTGAACACACGATTTAAGAAAGTAAAGAATTTACTGTGAAAAAAAAGGTGCATTAAGACAGCAATTTTAAAGGACAGCAGTGAGAATGTTAAGCCCTCTTCTGTTACACAACAGTCACGCTTCATCCACACCTTTACATTGTATGACACTTGCGCATCTATTTCAGTGCAAGTCAATATCCAGAGCTGCTGTAACAAGATTCCTCATGTGCAAATATATATCAGTCCAATTAACTGGAAGACGTCTTCGGAACTGACCACAATGAACATCTAGATATGCTCTCACCCCTCTGTCAAAACCATCATGTTTTTGTCACCAACAAGCAGCATGGGTGGGTGTTTGCATGTTTCTTCTGTGTGACGTGTGTGTTTTTTTTTTTTTTTTTTTTTTTTTTTTTTGGTAACGCAGAGGTATTGGCAACAACAGGCAAAAAGCCCACAGAGCCAGTTTACTCATCATTGTATGAAGCTTTTTTTTTTTTT
>JBAMYA010007861.1:0-17869 GCA_037176975.1 Arrhamphus sclerolepis | reverse complement strand
TTTTGTTATCTATTTTTCCTTATCAAATCCAAGTCTTGTTGTCATTTTCTTTCAGTAATGAAGACCTCCTTGGCTTGGCTTTCACCCGTAGAGCTCTTACTTGGTGCACTGCAGCATATTATAAAGGCTGAAATCAGAACTCCAGATTGGCAGCCTGAAGCGCGTTACATTTCTGTGTGCTTTGCAGAGTCGCGAGCTTCTCTGTGACTTTCTTTTTAGCACCGTGTCTTGGAAACAAACTGATAACTGTGAAACTGTTAAGATTACATACTGTTGAAACAGGGACTCTCTCAGGGCCATACATATACATATATATGTATATATGTATACATATGTATTTATAAAGATACTTGGATATAATTTCTTATGAATTCAGACAGACCTTTTTTTATAAGAGGTATTTTTGAGAAGGTGGAGCAGTCATCTGGCAATGGAGGCTGGTTTGTGGTTTGATCACTAACTCTATATTGTGTCCAGTACATAGATTTATGTGTCTAAAATAGAGAAAGATTAATGGGTAGGCTAAAAACAAACAAATAAAAAGTGCTGAATGAATGCCTGAATGTAGCTTGTACATACATGCAGACCATTAACATCATTACAAGAAAGGAAAAAGTCATTAAAAGGGGGCGGGGCTTAATTTTTGCTCGATTCCAAAGTATAAACAAATGCACTATTATCGCTCTTTGGAAAACAACTAAGTAGATGTGTTTGAACTTGTTTGAACTGGTTTCACTGTATATACATGAGTATTAGTGTTGTCTGTCATTTACTCGCGCTGGTTTAGATGGTCCATTTTTCCACTTGCAGAACTGCATTAAGGAAACATTTCTACTTTGAGCAGCAGGTTTATGTGACAGCTGGCTTTATTATTGTTCACATCATAATTACATTGAAACTGCTGAGCCCCTGCTCTGTGATTTAGCTGCTGCTTAAATCAGCTGCAGTTATTGTCAGCCAACCATAAGATATACGGATAGTCATCTGTTTTTTCTTACCAGCGAGATATTACATTCCATACTGGGCAAATTTTTTGCTTCTCGTCATTAATTTTACTCTTGTGCTTTTCAATGTGTCTGCAACAAAAATGACTAACACACAGTTGTGTAAAATGAGTACCCCCTCTTTCAATCCTATTAGTTTTTTGTTGAGGTTGTTTTTTTTTTTGTATGTGTATAAACTGAATAAAAACAATATAGCAAATAAAAATAATGAGAAATACTAAGTACCACCTTACTGGTTCCATCATAAGGGATGATGCAGGAAATACTTGAAGTTATTGCTGCTTAAGGTGCATCTATAAGCTGTTTAATCTTTGTTAAATACGTATTTACTTAAGAAAAATTAAACGCCTGTCACCCCACCATCAATCCGCCACCCTTCAACACCATCCAGTAATCAAAAGCCAAAAAAAGAAAACCGCTTCCTCCTACTGCCGACTGATTTAGGAGGGTTTGTAGGAGCCAGATGCTGTTAATCATCAGCCCTTGATGAACTGATCATCATCACATGTGTAGACTTCTATACACAGCTATCTGGAAAAGGTTGTAAAAATCACTTCCAAACTATTTGGAGTTCGATGTTCTGCAGGCAGGAAGATTATTCACAAGCTGACAGTTGCCAGTCCTCCCAGGAAAGGATGTGTCACTAAATTCACCTCAAGGTCAGACTGTGCAATGCTCAGACAAATACGAAAAAAAAATCCAAAAGATGCATCTTAGATCCGAGAGACCTCACCGAGCACGTCAAACGTTGAAGTCTATGACAGCGCAGTTAGAAGAGGACTGAACAAGAAGGGTTTGTTTGGAAGTGTTGCCAGAAGCATTGACCTCTGGAGCAATGACCAGATGAGAAAAGTTGGTCTTGTTTCAGATTTGGTGATGCAACTGGTCAATGAGCTGAAGTACGGCATGAAATCTGTATGAGACTGTCAGACAAAAACAAACAAACAGAAAAAAAATGCCAATAAAAATGAAGCAATAATGTGAAGCCTGAGCCAAACTTCCGCCACGATGACATGAGATTGCCAGAGTCAAACATGAAAAAGCTACTTCGGGTTAGTGCTGCTAAAGGAGACTCAACAGACTACTGGGGACTGCTGTCGGCAGCGTGAAAAAAAGCTCACCTGACGATGCATTTGCCTAATACCAAGAACCACTACAATCACATGATTTTTCTTATGCTTCTACATTAAAATAGGGAAACTGACTTCTGCAGCTGCATATATGAAAAGATCAAGGAGGAAAAGGAGGATTTTTTGCCCTTCAGCATAACACCAGCAGAACTCAGCACGTGTCATGCTGACTTCTGCATGCCTGCATGCATGATATTGTCCACAATCCCTTTTTCCACAGCTCTGACTGCTTATTATTTCTCAAAAACCAGCACACATAAAGCAGGATTGCAGACACATGTCCACTGCCGCCATCATAATTGCTGTGGAACAAAGTTCATGATTCCCTGTTGACATCTGCAATGTATAGTGGGACCATTGTTTCCATTAAAATAAGTGCACAGCAGAACAGGATGGCTTTACCATAGAGACACAGAAATAATAGCACTGAATAAATACCTATTCACCTTCAGCTAATTGTGTTCCTCTTTTTTGATATTAATACATTTATTTTGTATTTTATCAAATAAAAAGCAAAGTATTAAACAACAGCATGATTTTAGCATCTTATATCAGCTATCACATAATTAACGCTGGCGAATTGAAAATCCCACACTGGTCGAGTGCTAGTGCTATGAGAACACTTAGTGGCTTTCCATCAACACACACATACACACACACACACACATGCACACATGCACACACACAAACACATAAAATGAAAAAGCTGTTATGTTCTGCATGTATATATTCTGTAGACAGGATCATTTTTAAATAGGGGCTTGTTTGCAAGTAAATGTTGTTTTACTGAGTAAAGCTGTCATAAAATCTGGTCTTTAATCCTCTGCTTGACACTGAAGTCAGAACATTGGATGGTTTGCTGCCCTCCTTTATAACCATGGGAACCATAACTAATTTTTTTCCCAAAGAGCAGTTTTAAAATGGTTGCATTCTCTCTATCATGTTCACCATAATTAAAAAGAGATTTTTCTTCTTAATTTTATGGTTGTGCATATTTAACTAGAACATAGACTTAATAATAATAATAATAACAATAACAATAAAAGAAAAGAAAGAAAGAAAAGCAGTCCGAATTGTGCATTAAATCCAGCACAAAATGCTTCATTAAAGAAATAAAAAAGTTAAGATGACATGATGACATAAAAGGTTTCAAAACTATTGAGCCTGATTTCTGCTTCTGCGTAGCAGCTATGCACATACAGATGTTATGCACGGCCCCAATGCCGTCTCTGGCATTCATACTCAAGCACTGACGTTTGCGATATCACCACCAACCGCTAGAGGGCAGTGCAGGTGATTTTCTGCAGCGCTGCAGTTCGCAGTGCTGTGCTCTTTTGTTTACTTTCTGCAGCTCAGACAGAGCAATGATGTCTTGCCATGAATTGGCAAATTACTGCTGTATCCGACTTGAAGACGTCAAAGAAGTAGCAGCGGCAGGAAATACAAAGATGAAGAAGAACAAATCTACCACGTGGACCAATCACCATTAACACAATGCGTACCTACATTGAAGAAATAAGTATTTAGAAATAAGCATATTTAGAGGCTGCTTCAGGTAAAATGATATAAAAGAACAAATATATTTAAAATTACGGACATGGTTTCTTGATTGACGGCTGGCACAGCCAATAGCAGAGTTCTGCTAGTCCTTGTTTCAGCTCTGGAAACACTTGTTTTGTCATTTCAGTACCAGGAATTAGAATAATGGTGACTGGACAGATGAAATCGTAATGAATGTAAAACAATACTAATTAGCGTCATAGGTTAGCACATGTTTAGCCAGTCAAGCTAAAATAGTTAACTTGCAGTTGCTGAACTTGTTGCACCTGTTTACCAGGCATGCTTGTTCACCCCATTTGCAACGATTGGGAAAAAGGCTTCATAGCTTTCTTCAGACATCAAATGGGTGACGTTGCACATTTTTTTTCTTTTTCTTTTTGTTCAGGCTCCCTTATTATGGTATTTAAATAGATTTAAAACCCACTTGTGAAAACAAAGCATTCACAAAGACAACATCAAACTTGTAAATATGTTATACTTTAGAGGTCTGCATGTTTCAGCTTTTCTTGTTTTGTCTCCTTAGTAAAGAAATGCTTTGAATTGGACAGTAGTCCTTATGTGACAATTCATAATCTATTCATCGTTGAGCTCGGAGGCAACAAAAACAATATTTCTGATAGGTTTCCTGGGTTAACACCAACCCCTGAAGTCGCTCAGTTTATCTCTCTTCTGGACTTCTGAGCCATCACACATTCATAATTTGAATGACCAAAGTTAAACAGCCGGATCACAATAGAGCCTAATGACCAAGCATAATCGAGCATATGATTGATCCTTGCAGGAGAAATAGTTGCCATGGCTACAGAGAGTTGTTGACCTGCTCATTCGGAGCGGTGCTGAATTCAGCGTTCAAGTTTATTCATGATGACCTCCATCAGTGCATTTCTCCTCCCATGTTTGTCTACTTCTCCTCTCTCCATATGCAGCTGCTCTCATGAACCTTTTTCCTGTATTCCTGCAGAGTTATTGTGAAAAAAAAAGTTTTATTTTTGAATTTTCCAGGTTACTCATTAACACACGTCATCACTTCCATTCATCAGTTGTGGCTTCATGGTGCAAAAACCACCAAATCTGTTTATTTGCTCCCAGTGAAATGAGGTAAGATTAATTTTTCAGTTTCTCCTCTCTGGGTTATTCTCCTGTTATATTTTTGCAATTGGGGCCACAGACAGATCCCCAATAAATATTTTATTGGTATAAATAATTCCATTTGTTTCCTCTTCCTGGGAGGAACTGGTGTTACCTGCTCTGCAAGTTCTGCAGGTCTCAGTCACATCCCAGATACTTTGTGTGACACATCTGAGTACATCTTCAGTGCAGAGCACTAAGTCAACCAAAAAAACAACAACAACAACAAAAAAAGGACGACTGATATTGAAGTAAGACAATGAAATATATATTACCCTCTGGGTGTTCTGTGTTGTTTATTTCGCTTCTGTTCCCATAATATGCCCATTGTAGTAGTTCATCATTATGAAAAATAACTGGCAAGAAAGTCACCTCTATAATGCCGTATAAATATTTCCCATGCTGTTTCTCATTTGATTAGGCAAGCGAATGCATTATTGAGTTATACAGGCCATCCTTTACCACTGTGGCTTCGTTTAATATTCTGATCACCAGTGAGACCTGTGGTGTTTCCTGGTGTTTGGGTAAAATTTTCATGTGGGCAGCGTTTGTGGCGTACCTTAGGGGTTTGCTGCTCCCACTCTATGTTAGATGATACTAATGAGGCCGTTTTGTGAGGATTAACACAATTATTCATCTGTGTTGTGTTGCACGGAACGTCTTCCAATTACTGTATCTTACAGATAAAAGGGTCCGATTCTGTTATTATTTTTTTCCAGTAGGAGAGGAGAAATTCTTGGCTCACGGCAAAACTGCCTCCTGGCCTCACAGTGCAGCAGCACTGTTGAAGCTGCGATACACCGGGGCATGTAGAAGCATGTGTGTTTGCATTCATGTCTTTTAACTTTTAGCATTTTACTCACTTGGATTAAAGATGGATGTGCTGATTTTCTTCTGCTCCAGACTTTGATGGGGTCCTCTCTCTTTATGCTTGAGGTCTACACTACAAGAACACAAGAAATTTGGCCATGCAGTTCTGTGAATTAACTTTACGGTGAACAGTGCAATGAAATGATACCTCCAACCTGCCAGATGGGTGAGGGAATAATGATCATGACATCAGCAACAGTGGTAATGTTCAGGAGAACAATGATGCTGATGTCAGTCTACAACAGCAGTCACAAAACACTCAATAGTTGCTTCTCTAAGACCATTACTGACATCTTTGCCTCTTGGCGTTGTGTTAACACTCAACTAAATTGCACACCTGCTGATTAGCAATTCATCAAGGGCTGATGATTGGGAGAACTGGCTGCAGCTTACCTACTTAGATCCTATAGAAGCAGTAAGTGGGTGCTTATTCGTGCCCACATGGTTTATTTCGTCTTTCTTTTTTTTTTTTTGATTATCATTTTTTAAAAAAAGGATCAGTGATTATATGCTGCTGTTCAAGGTTACCTAACACTAAGACCCACTATATCAGGGCTATTCAACAGGCTATTTAACCGGCTATTTAACCGGCCCATCAATCAAACTAGACCTGCCCATCTACCCATAAATAATAAATCGTTTAATAGCTGGTAAACTGTGCATATCCCATTTCGTGACACTTTGTGGCAATTTACAGCAGCATTGCCGCTCCAGAGAGACTGGCTTTATGTGTAAACATGGCACAGTCAACGGAGAAGAGAGGACAATCCCACGTGCCTGATGTGTTATGACATCTGCTCGGTGAATATAGAATATAGAATATAACGTACGGAGGTACTTCAGGACGACATTTTGATGAGAACTATCCAGATGTACAACCACAGATGTTTTCGAGACTCTTAGTTGACTGAGGAAAGCTGCATTCATGTCCCTGGTGAGGATGAATAAGCAGACAGCTCAGATACAGCTCAACTTGTATGTGCAGTTTTTTGACGGGGACAGTTTCAAGCGAGATAAACTGGTCCTGACATCGCTGGAAGGACATACAAACAAATGTTAAAATTTGTGGTGGCGCTTTGTGTCAATTGTACATGAAGTAGGAGAGTAATAGTAATAGTACAGGGGAATACGTGGCCCATAGGCCATAGCCTTCTGAAGGTCTGGTGCACAGGAAAACACAGCTGAACAGCCCTGCACTATACACACACACACACACACACACACACACACACACACACACACACACACACACACACACACACAAAGATAAATGAATAAATAAAGACCAGAAAAGGCAAACAAAAATAGGATTAACAGTGTGGGGTAGTAATCTTTGCACGTCTGTAATAAAAAGACAGAAAACCTCCTTGTAATAACAAATGATGGTGATACTAATGATAAAAATAGCACTATTTATGATTTTTTTAAAAACAGCACTGACAGTAAGTAGCATATATAACATCTATGATGCCTTTCAACACATAATATAAATGGAAAGAAATTACAAATTATGAGAAGTACAATGCTACAGGCAGTTTAGAAAGAAAAAAAGAGTTCAAAAATACATTCATATTTCATTTTAATCAACATTTTTGCAATAGTCAATAAAACATGTCCCTGAGTGCCGGTTTGTTATCAGTTATAAATGAAATCAAACGAACTGTGTTGTACCTCAGGCAGCTTAAAATCTGATCATTTCAGACAAAAAAAAAGACAAAAACAAAAACAAAAAAACAGTGTTTTAATATGTTCTTTCATCAGCTTTAATTTAATTCTGTTCAGTCTTGAACAGAAAATAAAGAGTAAACGGACTGTTGTTCACTGACGCAGCATTCTCTCTCAGTCTTCAGAAATCTACACAGATTTATTTTTTCTTGAGTCAACAAAGTGTTTTTTTTTTTCCTTTCATACACACAAACACACACTCAAGAAATCATCTTGAGGCGATCTGGGGTTCAGTGTTTTGACTGGCTGGGAATCAAACCGTGGACTCCCCTTTTTCATCTAAAGTTTTTTATTATTTTATTTTATTTTTTTAACCAAATGTGAGCATTTTGAGAGGAGTTTGGTATTCATAAAAAAAGATTCAGTCTGGTTTTAGCTTCGCCACAGCTCTTTTAAGACAGCTCTTTGAAGAGTTTCTAATGATTTTCTTGTAAATGTCAATTCAGGCGACTCTGCTGTTTTAGTGTTTTCAGATTTCACAGCTGCTTTTGATGCGGTCTGCCACTTCATTCTTTTATCCCATCTTGAACACTTGGGGGGCTTTAAAGGTACAGCCCCAGCTTGGTCCAACCGAAGCTTTCCCGTTCAGACTGAAGCGTTCTCGTTGTCCGTGGCCCCTGTCTTTTGGGGTACCTCAGCAATTACTGTTTTCCTTCTATACAATCTGTCCTCTCATTGCTTTGTAGATGACATACAAATTCATCTGCCAGTTAAGTCCAATAATTCTGCTTCACTGCAAAATAATGAAGGATAGAAAGAGATTTACGCACATTTCCTTCTGGTGAGCATAAAATTATTAAATAATTCAATTAATATGGAGGAACTTCAGAGAGTAAAAGAAACCTGCAGCTGACACCAGTGACCTCCCTCAGACAGCACTGCATCAAGAGCTGTCAGTCATCCACAGGTGATATAACCACATAGAGAGGGGATTACTCTGGGAAACCTTTGTTGTGCACTACAAGCCATCTAGGAATCAGACATGAGGAAAAAAGGCAGAAAAAAATACATTGGGATTTTCGAGCAATATGTTTCTTTCAAGACAACATCTCCTTCTCCGAGGACGGCCATGAGTTCTTCAACACGTCAGTGCAAAACCGAGTTCTTCACTCATTATAAAGGCATGGCTGAGGAAGGAGAGGACACTTGACTGGTCTGTCTGCAGTCTTTGGTATTGTACGAAGTTGATGAGGCAATACATGAAGAATCTTGGGTTTACTACCTTCAGTGAAATAAAGTTAGAATAAATTTTAAGAATCATTGATTCTCATCTATGCAGTCTGTTGTTATGTCATCCAGGGACTCAAATCACATACAGAACCCCACCACCCACCACCACCCCCTGCTGTGGCTGTGAAAATGGCATAAAGCCAGTGTTTGGTTTGTCTTTTCCGGGCTGCTGGGGAGTATTCTGAAGAGGCTTTTAAAGCCTCTTTTTCCTCATCCTGTGCAGTGCCACATTGCAAATGGTGGAACGAGCAGACCTGGGAGTCAGCGGGAACACGCTCACCTTAGCTGAGCTACCGTAAGTTGGCTATTCTAGCTAAGCTTCTCATGCTAGCCTATGTCTAGTCCAACGAATAGCTTGAAGTGGTATAAAGGTAACTGGTGTCCAGAGTTTAACAAGAAAAGGTAGGGTTACCCCAAAACTGAAAAATGATGTACATTTCAGTATCATGAAAAATTAGCTTTTTCATTGAACAAAGCAAAGCAACAGCGAAGTGCCACACATTTATCAGTTATCAGTTATTTCCATCCCAGTAAGAATCTCTCAAATGTGTTCAGCTGTTATAGCGACTAAAGGTGGCATTTTTGAGTCAAAAGCTGTTTATAAATTGATTCCCCGATTTAATTTTTCAACTTCAGTTTTTGTTTTTGCTTTAATTTCAGCCCAATGAGACATTAAACTGTGTAATTTTTAGCAACAACAACAAAAGTTGGGGTGTTCAAACACTTGATGGATAGTGTGGAAGCTGTGGAGCTCCTGGTGAAGTTCCACAACAGGTTCTTCCTGGTTCAAAATCGCTTTGGTTGCGTCATCAGAAATGATACAGCCCGGCTGTTTCCATGGCATTGACAATGCAATAAAGTGTACTCTCTTTAAAATAAGAATGACTATCCATTATCAGACCTTCATACAGGCCCACACTAGGAATGGGCATTATTAATCAGTTATTGATAACTGTTTGTTTAGAATTTTGTCGATCATGTGACATTTGACCATTATGCACAACTGACTGAACTGGAAATGACGGTGGAGGCTAGCCAGCGGAGGCTAGCCAGCGGAGGCTAGCCAAGCGGCTATGCAAGCATTGATCAGACCTCGCACTAAAGGAAAATGGCAGAAAAAATAATAATAGCAGTATTTTTCAGGAATAAAGTTTCAGAAATAAAGCTTGGGAAGCAGTGGGGGATTCTGGTATGACTGCGTTTGTGTGGATGTGGACAGCAGTGATGTGTCGCTGGCGGACAAGCATCTCGAGCCGATGTTTTTGAATTTAGCCGCTAGTCATAGCTGCCATTAAATCGACCCAATGGATTGGTGGCCATCATAAGAGCTGACTATCAAGCGAGAACCGGGTCTCCATTTTTTAAACATACTTTCTGAGAGAGATCCCGCCACCTCTTGGCTGTAATCCTGCAGAGTGGTGGAAGGTGAATCGAGGTTACCAAGGCTGGCGGAGTCAGCATGCCGGTATCTCTGCATCTCTGCAACATCAGTACCATCAGAGCGTGTGTGGATTGGACTGACGAACAATAGACAGCGTCTAGCATGTTGACATGCTCCTTTTTCTCAACCAAAATCAGGTTGCAGGTGGCTTTCAGATTATGTAAAGAGGTTTAGCTTGTAACTTCGGACTGCCTTGCTTCAGCTCTTTTTCCTTTGTTTAAACAAAATGGTTAATGTCTGGTAAAGGCTCATAAAACTAAAGAATAAACAAGTGACAGTGACGACAGCTTGCCATTGGCTAGGCCCACTGTCAATCAAAAGACTACACTTGTAGTTTGTTGCATTACATGATTTAATCTTATGTGGTAAAAAAAAAGAAAGAAAATAAAACAATCTCCCCTTATACAGTTGTCATGGATGTTAAATCTAGCTGAAAACAATCACTGTGCAAATATGTTTATTGCTGCAGAGTTGCACATCTTAACTTGGTCAATAGAGACTGACTTGCTTTTGGAGCCAGACTTTCTGCTCCATTAAGCCAGTTTAAAACAATTCATGCAACAAAATGCACCATTTCAATTAAAATGAAGGATAAGTCAGGTTACGGTTTGTGGGGTTAGTTGCTCTGCATAAATATTTACATGGTCTTGTGGTCTGATGTTTAAAAAAACAAACATTGTCATGAATATTAGCGCATGTTGACTGTTACGTGTGACTCACTGAGACCTGCTCTTGAACATCTGTAATGAAAATAAGGAGATGTCAACCTCTTTTCGGGTCTTTTATGATCCCTTTGACAGGTTTTTGGATCTTCTAAAAGAAAAAGCACAAATCAACAAGCTCCCTCTTCCCAGCGTCGTTGGAGGTCAGCTGCCAGACCGCAGCAAACAGGTGAGTGGGCTTTTTGTACACACAGTGTTGCCATGGTGATGCAGTAAAGCTGGAGATTGCACGAGTGACAAAAAAGACATTGTACATGTGACTTTAGTGGTATTTTTTTTCAATTGAAATTCAACCTAAACAATGTTACACCCCTTCCTGCCTCGGCTTCACTGTCACATGCATTTCCACAGAACGTTCCAGCAACAAATACCGTTATTACAAGTGCAATCAGTCTGCTTGCTCAAATATGGAAAAACAAAGTAGGATCTATTTAACTGGTAATTACTTATAGGGCAAATAAATAAAAAAGGTCACATAGTCTAGTCCTTTAGGCAATGTTTTTATTAATTTTTCTCCAACATGCTGCCTTGTTGATGGGAGCAGAGGACCACTGCTCCACTACTGTATAAATTGCCTTCCAGCGCATCCCAAAGATTCTCAAAGGGGTTAAAATCTTTACTCTGTGGTGGACAATCCATGTGTGAAAGGGATGTCTCGTGCTCCCTGACCCACGCTCTTGCAATTACAAGCCATTAGACCTGCCGTTGGGATCATTAGGGGGGATGAAAATCTGTTCCTGGTCGATCAGAATGTTCACGTAGTCAGCTGAACCTGGTCCTTGAGTGACCATAATACTCCCCCCACAGGCTCGCACAGTTGGCAGCAGGCATGAAGGGTCCAACTCTTAATCCTCCGCTCTTCTTATCCGGATGTATCCATCACTCTCCAGGGTAAATCTGGACACGTGAACACGTGACCTTTATTCGGTGCTCCAGGGTACAATCTTTGTGCTCCTTTTGTAAATGAAAGGCTTTTATAATATCCTCACTAATCTATTGGTTGTGCATGTGGGAATGCTCTCACTTTCACTATTAAACACTGTCCTAAATTCTCCTGTTATTCTTTTTTTTGGATGGATATCACCAAATATTTGAGTGATTGTAAAGATTTATTTTTATTTAATTTATTTTTTTGTCCTGATCATATTTCTTGCCTTTGACCACAGGATGCTTCATCTCACAGCTGTTTAAAGAGAGAAATGATGAATTCTTACTCGAGACATTATTGCTAGCTGGAAAAAAAAATAAAAAGAAGGGATGTACGAAGTGTTTTTGCATTTCTCTGAAAAATAAACACAGTCTATGTAGGTCTGGCAAACTCTGCCATGTAAGAATTAATTCCAGGACTTCAACTAATTACTTCACATGGTGTGGATTACCTCAGCTGGTCAGATTGTACTGTGAGCTAAGGTTTTTCCCAGTCCTGGTCCTCAGGACCCTCTGGCCTGCATGTCACAGATGTTTCCTTGATTTAGGTCTCCTGATTCTGATCCCTGGATCACCACATACAGGTCTGCACAAGTCCGTCCATGATCCATTAGTTTTAGTGAGGTGAGTTGGAGCAGGTGAACAACTAAGACGCTGGACTGCAGGGTCTGTGCACGTTCCTGAGAAGGAGAGATTCACAGGCACGCCCAAGCCAGTAATATTAACATAAATATGGACCCTGTGTTCATTATAAAAGTTAAAAGAACGGCACACAAAAGGGCCTCATAATTGGAGCCTGACTTATTTACCTGCTTTCTTCTTATTCCAATCTCAATCTTAGTGTGGCCATTTAGAAGGCAATTCTTTAACATTTTCTTTCCTTTTTTTGCTTTATTTTCTGTAAAAGTGACGGTAATATAAACAAGCCTTTCATCCAGTAGCCTAAATGTTGTTTGAGTCACCATAGTTGCAATTTCCAGACACGTTTCAGTTTGATTTGTCATCAGATAAAAGATAAAAAGGAACGGCAGAAAGAAAACCTGCTACCTTCCATCCTGTTCTACATAGCTTTAACAGCACACATTGTATTTACTTAAGGTTATTTTATCACAGCTTTGCCATCTAAATGTGAATCTTAATCACCATGAACACAAACTGTTTATTAGCGGCAGCGCTAATTTGATCGTGTGCATTTCCTTGTCCTAAATTGATCATTCTGAGTGAAAGCTTCAAAACGGTGTGCTGCTGTTTACTTAGGAAGCTGACCTTGGATTTTAAATGCTCTAATAATCCTGGTGACATTGATGTCTCAGCTTTCATACCAGTGTGATAATTAGTCCTGCAATTTTTCACACAGGTAAATCCCAATTAAAGGAAGCCTTTGAAAACAACAACAACAACAACAGAATTAAAACATTAATTTAAATAGTGATTTGAGCATGTCTAAGTCTGAGCAGTGTTGGTGTGAAAAGGAAAGCCAGTCCAGCCAGTCAGTGCTTTGGGGCTGCCACCACAGCAGCTCTATGGACTTTATGTTTTTATTTTGATCGTGGAACAGTCTTGAAGCGACTGCCTGGTTGACTGCAGAGTTCTTACGGGTCTTGGATGTGCAGAAGGTCTGACAGATAAGAAGGAGCCAGTCAATTTAAAATTTTTAAAGTCAACAAAAAGGACTTTAAGTCAATTGAGAATTGGGATAGAGATCCAATGAAGGGATGCCAAGACTGGAAGGATGTGATCACGCTCCTCATTGCCAGTTAGAAGATGAGGTGCAGCTTTCTGAAAAGCGCAACTGCAAACATTGGAGAGAATACTATAAAGCAACATACAACGCGTTGCACTGATCTGTTTATCCAAGAACTGTCAAAAACATCATACCCAGATTTCTCACAGCAGAGCGACTTAATGAAACCAGAGGATCAGGAGCATTGGCAGATCCGCAGAGCACATCAGACTTTCCAAGCGAAATGACCTGTGTCCTGTTTTTATTAAGGTGAAGAACATTAACCTTCATACAAGTTTTTAGATCACTGAGACAGTTTAATACACACTAATGAACTGGCATATAAACCTGGATATCGTCAGCAAAACAACGGAGGGTAATATTATGTCTCCTGACTATAGACCCAACAGGGTCAATGAAAACAGCATGGAGCTGAAAATAGAGCCTTGAGGAACCCCATAAGTCCAAGGAGCTGCAGCAGAAGATTATTTTATTTTGTTTTTAATTACCAAGTTTATTGTATTTAGGCAATTTAACAAATCTAGAATAAAGAATGTACAAAAACAGATGGTTCTTTTACTCTCTCATCAGCCCATTTGCGTTTGAGGTCTTTTTCTGATTTTTATGTGGTCTTTGGAAAGCTAAACATTACCATGTTTACTCATCATAAGAAATGTTTAAAAAAAGTAGCAGGATTACTAGAAGAAAATCTAGACAAAGCAGGATCCAAACCAGCACTGAATAATGTTTCAAAAATCTCCACAGAGAAAGAGTTCAAAAAGGTTTCTATGTTTTTGTTAGATAACTGGGAGCCTGATAGCTGAAGGCTCTGCCTCTCATTCTGTTTGGAAACTCAGAACCAGAAGTAAACGTGCAGTCTGAGGACAAACTAGCCTGTTGGAGGGACATGCAATTAAATTCCATTAAGAACTTAAGTTCCTTAAGATAAGAGGGAGAAAGGCCCATATGGACTTTGTCCAGCGGTTCAGTGGTTAGCACTGACTCTACACAGCTAGAGGGATCAGTTGGATCCTGGTTCAGCTGGTCTTTCTGTGTGGAGTTTGCATATTCTACCCATGTGAACACTGGGAAAACTGGAAAAAAAGAGAGACCCTCAAACAGACAATTACTTTCATCAAGTTACTAGAAATATACAGTGCAACCAAGTTAATATTTAAGAGCATCAGGACTAACTGTCATTATGAGATGATTAAACTTCACAGGTAAATGTCACTTGTATTCTTAGCTACTAGGAAAGTAATAGCACCCGCGTTGACAACGATAATGGAAAATGAAAGATCTGTTGGAATCATTTTTTGCCTTGAATTACTGCATTTACTTTGATCTATATTATGTAAGACAAAGTTCTGCTGCTTTACTGCACCAACGATCCACGCATATGTTCTTTAAATGAAGAACCCTAAGAAGATGTGCATTTGTTAATAAGAAAGGCCAGTTGTTTATAATAACAGAATATTTTCTTTTTTGTTTCTTAACACAGCTATCCTACTGAAGTGTGTCACAACAGATTTGGATCGTCTACTCAGCTGGGATTAGACGTCGGGATGGAAGGTGAACTGTAGAAATCGATTGAAGTTGTTTGTGAGGTTGTCACGATGAGCTGCACCTTCCACCTCCTGCCGTGTTCATGAAAAGCATTGAACTGAAAGAGCTTCCTCTTTATCCAAGTCTGGTAAAACATAGAAAAGCTCTTCTTCAGTGTCAGTCCAAAACGTTGACAATGGTTGGCAATTTACAACCAGCAACTGCTTAATCAAGTAAAGGACAATTGTGATTATTGTGATTAGTCATAGAAACCTTCATTTGGTTTTAAAAGAAATTTAAAACAATTTTTGACTCCAAAAGGTGATAAACAATGTTGAAAAACCACTGTATTGACATATAGTAGATGTAACAAATTTTGTAGAGATAAAACTGAATCATAATTAGAACCTAATTCTAATCTAGATTACAATTAATCTGAAATTGTGTCCTAGAAAGGCGGCAGCCTGTTGCAGTTACTCAGATCATGTTGTGTTTTGGGTTTGTTTGTTTTTTTGTGGGATTTTCTACCGAATGTTTTTGTCAATAAAACAGTAGTTTTTGAAACACTTTCATAAGCTAGCTTGGATGCTGCTCTACTTAAAGGATTCTGTTGGTAATTCTCGCACATCCCATCTTCTGTTATGATGACTGACTGTGACAACAGGAACGTTGTTTACAAATAGGTTCAGCAGATTGAGCTTTAAGTCCAAGTAATGCCCACAATAAGATCCCAAATCCAGACTGATGGGAAAAAAAAACACAGAAGAAGTAGAAGAGTAAATCGGAGGGTAAAGAAGTGGAAGTTTAGCCGTTTATTAGTATGTGGTATGTGAGTAGTCAGGCCATCCAGTACTCATTCACGACAGAAAAATGCCCTCTGGCGACACGGGTCTGGTAATCCTTTCACAGATATTCTTACTGGTACATAACGTACCAAGCCAATCACAACAGAGCAAGCTTTATGTGTTGACTCATACAGGAGCGCTCAAGAACCCCTATTAAAAAAACAAAACAAAACAAAAAAACCCACTATGATTGCACAACAACACTTTAAATCAAGTTTTTATTCCAAAACTGACAACTGTTGTTGCTACTGCACTGCACACCATTCTGGAGGACTTTTGTCGATACTCGTCTGGATGTTGCTCTGCTTTGTTTCTGCGATTGGTTGTATGCCTGTCCAATGACGTCCAGAGACAGTTTCTTTTGCATTTGTTGTTGCAAATCAAAGTCAGATCCAGAAGAACCAGGTCAATTATCTGTAGTGAAGTGAAGAAGTGTTAGCATGGCTGCACAGGCTAGGATGTAAACATTTAAAAGAAAGGGGCACAGATAAGGCAAATCAGAACTGCAGCAGGACACTTCAGGCTCCAATAACCCTCCACCTTCCATATTTTACACAAATATGGCAGCAAAAGCAAAAGGAGGAGGGATTGCTGTGCTTGCTACTGACAGATTTGAAGTCATGAATTTATTACTGTGAAGGAGCAAACCTGCACCCCAGATACTGATGGCTGTCCGATGAGAGAGTTCACATGTGACCTTAGGTACACAGTATTCGGACAATGACAGTCTTGATAATTTTGCCTTTGCACACCACAACAAAAGGACATTAAATAAAACATTCATTTAAAATCCAATCAAAGTCTAGGTTTTCGACTTTAATTTCAGAGGTGTCAAAAATATGGTATTGACCAGTTAAGAACTGCAACCTTAAGGTATTAAAGCAATATACCTCCATTTCCAGGGGATTAAAGGTATTTTGACAAGGCGACATAATTGTAAACATTATCACAATCTTTAATACTTAGGTGAAAATCCTTCACAGTCAATGACTGCCTGAAGTCTGGAGTCCATGAACATAATTAAAGTCTGAGTTTCCTCCCTGGAAATGCTTTGCTAGACCTTCTCTGCAGTCACTTTCAGTTGCTGCTTGTTTGTGGACCTTTCTGCTTTCAGTTTCAGTTTTTTCAGTAATTGAAAAGCATGCTATACTGGGTTGATATGAGGCGACTGACATGACTGTCGAAGAATATTCAATTTCTTCGCCTTCAAAAGGTCTTGAGTTTCTCTCACAGCATGTTAAGGGTTGTTATCCATCTGCGCTGTGAAGCACCATCCTGTCATTTTTGCAGCAAGAAGAAGCCTTTGTCACATTATCAATAAACACTGCTACACGCATGCCCATGCCATAACGGTCGTCATCAGATTTAAACGCATGATGTGGTGTGGTTTGGATCAAGATGTGTTCTTTTCCTTTTCAAAACCCTAACATAACATATATACATTGATTATTCCCTCACAGGAAATTCTTTCTCTACATTTCTTCCTTTTTTACATGAGGGTCTAAAATACACACATGTATATACACAAGCAAGGCAAGTTTATTTGTACGGCACGTTTCAGCAAAAAGGCAACTCAAAGTGCTTTTACATCGTAAGAGACAATAAAACAAGGACAAAGTAAATGAGGAACAAATGTAAAATTAATACTAGAAATGGTAAAGCAAATTATTATAAGGTCTGCTTGTTAACTAACTTTAAGAATCCAAAACTGTTCTGGAAGAGAGTTTAGTCGTGTGAGCAATAAATCGGATAAAAAGATTACTAATCATATTAAGATAAATGATAAAGTTGTTAGCGAATCATCATTAATTGCAGAGGCATTTAACGAACACTTTTCTACAATTGGCAATTCATTATCCAGTCATTTATACGCTGATTGGAACCAGGTTCAGAACAAATGATGCAGTTCTTTTGACTGGATGCACACTGTATTTCTCATTTAAAATGTTGCAGTGGATTGAGAACTCTTCTGATCTCAGGATTTTCTCTCAATGCAATCTTGACTAAATGAAGGAAATT